>ML811674.1:66371-102773 GCA_009831015.1 Picea engelmannii | reverse complement strand
ATTATTTTTGATATGTGGGAAAACCGTTGGGTGTATGTTTTGTATAACTAGCGATGCTTGAATCCAATTCAAGTGTGTATAATAATGGAGAAAGTATGGAAGAGTGAGAAGTGCGAGTAAGTGTGGATCGTGTGAAGAGAAGCTCTGAGACTTTGAGGTACGAGGATGATAGAGAATGAAAGGAAGATAATGTAAGGGTGGCTAGGAAATAGAACTTCTGGAACTATGCAGATTGAGAATGGTAACAACAGAGACATAGCAACAGACTTGTGTAAGTGAAGGCTTGAAGGAAAGATATAATATGGTATTGTTAACAACTTGAGGGGTTTGATGTTTCAGGTAAATTTGGTATCTACAGGCTTTGCTGACTTGGTTCTCAACTAAGGGGATTGGTGTCCCCTGCAAGTGGGTGCTTGTGAATATAATAGTTGTAGGTTGGTGCCTACAGGAAGAACTGAGTTGGTGCTTAGTCAAGGGGATTGGTGTCTCCTAAAGGTTGGTGCATGCTAACGTTATTTCTTAGTTGGTGCTCAAGAGAGGAGTTTGGTGTCTACTGTAGGTTGGTTCTTGCAATAATTGTAACAGTAGGTTGGTGCCTACAAGATTTTATAAATAATTGTTTCTGTAGTTTTCTCCCATTTGGGTTTCCACGTTAAATATTTGTGGACAATGAATAATATGCGTGTATGTGCATTTCTCATTATATGCTTGTATATGCATTTCTCATTGACTACTTATAATTAGTGAAGTAACAAATTGGTAAATATTGTAAGAAAATAAAAAGTAGTCTTATACTAATTCACCCCTCTCTCAGTATAAGCAAGTGTGCCAACAATTGGTATCAGAGCGAGTTCCTTCAGAATCAGTCTAACCATTGCAAGGTGAATCCCTACAACACACATGGACAAGGAAGGTTTTTCTACAAACATAGCTCCATTTTTTGATGGATCAAATTATGTATTCTAGAGCATAAGAATGAAAACCTATCTGATGTCTCTTGGATTTGAAGTTTTGAGTGCAATTGAGAATGGATACACGGTTCCAAAAACACCACATGTACTTCCAACTACTATAAAACTCAATGACAATAACTCTAAAGCCAAGAATGCAATTCTGTGTGGTCTAGAAGAATAAATGTTTATCAAAGTCGTGTATTGTGCCTCAACAAAAGAGATATGGGACAAATTACATAAAATTTATGAAGGAGATGACAAAGTCAAGAAAGAAAAATTACAAACCTATAGAGGAGAATTTGAGACCCTTGAGATGAAAGAAGAGGAGAGTATTGCATAATACTTTCTTCGAATAGATAATATTATCAACACCATAAAAGGATTTGCCACCTCCCTCAAGATTCAATCCCAAGATATATGCCATTGAGGAAATGAAGGGCCTAGACAATTTGACAATGGATGAATTACATGGAATTCTCATTGCATACGAAATGAGAATATAAAAGGATAAGCAAGAAAAAACAACAAGGAAGGAAGCAACTTTCAAAGCATCAAATAAGACAAAGACAACATAATACAAAACATGTGACAAATCAGACAACGAATTAGATGAGGAATAAGCTAACTTTGCCAAAAAAATCAAGAGGGGGACATGAAAATACAAAGGTGAGCTTCCCTTCAAATGCTTTAAATGTGGATAAATAAGACTCTTTACTTATAAATTTCATGTTGATGGGTCCAAATTATCCCAACAACAGTAAGGAGTTGTCCCTGGTAAGAAGTCCCAATTAGACCCGCCACCGTTTGGAATAGGGCACCCATCTGCATTCTGGCCGGCAATTTACCGGTTGTAACTCGGTCTATTGATAAAGGTGAGTGATGGATGGTTATGAAAATAGAAGATGTATATGAAGACTATGTAAATGCATGAATCTAATCTAATTCTAATCTACCCTATTCAATATAGGAGTGAATTAATGTAAGTGAATGAATCGTGACATGAAACTAGCTCTACCAATAACTTCACCCAGATAGCTGAAATGACAAAATAAAATCATATAACACATGCACATGAATCTATAAGAATAGTCTAAGTCACTATATCACATACATTGGCATCTCATTCACTCAGGACATGTAATATAAGAAAGAGTAACAAAAATGCAAGAAAACATATATTGCGTCAGAATAGTCCATAAACAAACATGCTCTTACAACCCATGTGAACAACAAACATTCTACTTGAAATAGTTCACAGTAAAATTGCCACACATGGGAGTCCTTCTCTCTGTCAAAAGTTGGCCTTGAGGGATTCTCCGTATTAAGAGTTTCAACAATGGTACATGAAAACTATAAGGAAATCTCTCCAATTTTAGTTGACACTATATTCTTAAAATAGTTTAGAAGTGTACAATGTTTGAAGATCCAAAAGCCCCTTCTTTGGGTACAATTTTAGTATTTAATGAGGTTCAATGTGACCCTTGGCCTTCCACCTTCCCTCGTGACCTTTCGCCTTCCAACATTTGTCTTTTTCCCTTTGTAATGATGAGTAACAAAGACAACAATTACATTTCGAATTTGTCCTCTAGAATGGGTGGGCCATCATGGATTTTGGCTATACTGCTTCTCACCCACCGTAATGACTAGTTTAGACATCAAAACATATTGGTTGTCCAAGTTTGATAATCGATCATCATGGGGTTCATGACTCCTCTTCAACCATTTGATTCATATTCCTTTCACTACTTCCTACTGCTGTGACAGTTGATGTTGTCCTTAATGCTCTATTGTCCTTGGATGTAGATCACACTGCAAGGATGTTGAATGCATCCTCATATCGACATCAATAACTAGCACCATTGTAGATGAGTGGTATCAGAGAGATACTTATTAAAATAGACATTTTAACCCATAAAACTGAAATATAAGTAACCGAGACTTCATATAAACTTCCTTGATTTCGATTCATGATTCATATGCTCGCGGTTGAGGTGTGTTGTTCTTCGGGACTGTTAACAAGGTGTCATATATTAATACAAAAAAAAGTACACCATAGGTTATGAATTTCTCAAATAATTTAAACATAAAATTGTAGAGATCAAAAATACCTTTCCAACGGTATAAAGAATGCGCGAAACGTACATTCGAGTCAAACGTTATGGTCGTTTTAAGAAATACATTTTTTTAGGTTTTGGAGGAGTTAATACTAACTCCTCCGACTTTCCATGAGAGGAGTTAATACTAAATCCTATGACTTGTCATCATAGAAGTTTGAACTAAATCCTCTGATTTTCCATCAGAGGAGTTTGAAACAACTCCTCTGATATCTATCGGAGGAGTTTGAACTAACTCCGATATGTATCAGAGGAGTTTGAACTAACTTCTCTGATATGTATCAAAGGAGTTTGAACTAACTCCTCCACTTTGTATCAGAGGAGTTTGAACTAAATCCTCCACTTTGCATAAGAGGAATTGATGGGAACTCCTCCGAAATTTTAGAGGAGTTGAAAGGAACTCTTTCGAATTGCTTAGGAGGAGTTGAAGGGAACTTCTCCTTCTTGGGAAAGCAAAGTTGGAAAAATTTCTAAGTGTCATACTGACAAGAGACAATGAGATATTGAGTTCGAAATCCCATAGCTTTCTCATATGACATCCGATTGAGGTGTCGTATTTTGCAATGCAGAGAGCACAGAGAGACGCTTCTATCAATATAACTGAAAATGTTATTTAGGAATTTTAATGGATCCATGCTTAATTATGGCCACAGTTGTCGAGGCTTGCTTGGTAGGAAATCCTTGGCGATCATTTTGACACTTATGGACATCATATTTTGATTCCATCAATTACGTTGGAATATTAATTGCGTAATCCATACAACTAACTTATTTAAGGAGTGACAAATGCACTCTTTTCAGTACCAAAAATTGTGAGCAAGGACATTTTTAAATGAAAGTTTGGATCCAATCCTTGATCTTGCTTCACCAGAATTCGATTCCATAAGTTCCTGTGTCATCAATGCTATATAGGCTCTTATTTCATCCATTGACGCTAAGGTGATGTGTCAATAACATAGAATTATAAACTACCAATTGACATTTGAGGTGCTTAACACGGTTTCAGAGTAGAGGTGACCGATTTTTCTTCAATATGAATTTCCAAGATAACACAAGACATACATATGCTTCAGTTAACCTATCTGATGATATACAACACTTTCATGCTCATGGTTAGTCACAAAATCAAGAGGCACAAATAAAAAAGGTTGATGTGGTAAGTGAATGCGAGCTACTGGCGACACAAAAAACTTGATTATGAATGCAGTCATGAAGCAGGTTAGGTGTGGTAGGTATTAGTTATCAATTATCCACTTAGGTACAAAGATATTAGTCACCGAACATGATAGGAGATCGATTGATAGCTTAGAGATAAGGATCTAAGCTAGGAGGGGGACAAGATAAGAATTAGTGTGAAAGTGGGCCACATTGACCTAGTCAATGTTGGCGAGAGGGATAGGGTCGCCATCGATGCACTCAACAACGATGAGGGGTTGAAATCCTTCCACTGATGCATTTGCAATAGGAGAGGGAAACTTGTCAACGAGTAGCACGTTAGGGACGAAGAGGTGAACCTTGTCGATAAGCACTGTAACAAAGAAAAAGGGAGGGAGTGTTGCTGATATGCGATGCATTGAAGAAAGTTGGTGAAAGGTGGGCACACAAAGAAGATAATCACGTGGAAAATACTGATGTGTCAACATTGATCGTGCACACTTCATCAGTGATAAGAATGCGTATAGTGAGGTTTAGCGGAAGTGTGATGATTCATAAACCAAGTTCAAAGGAAGGTGGTCTATGTATAGGCGAAGGAATAAATGGCATGTCAATGCGAAGGTGGAAGAAGGATGAGTTTATTGGTATACTATGTATTAGTGAAAGGAGAGGGAACTCGTTGAAGTGTCAATCGACAATTCGAAGTGATCTGAGGAGGAAATGGAAATGATAAGGCAAGGTGGTGTGAGGAGAACTCGGGATTAGTTGTTTGCATGATAGAAAGAGGACGAGGGTCCTAGTAGGAAGAATTGAATGGGGGGCCAATTTCTTGTCTTGGAGAGATGCTAAGACAAGAAAATTGGGAGGTTGTTGAGCATGTGCAACAAATGGAGATACACTGGGCGAAGCCAAAATATCAGCTAGTCTTTCCTAAATGATAAACATAAAATGTAGAAGGTCATATAATTACTTTTAAGATCAAAAATTCTGGAAATAATGTGCAAGTGTTACCTGAAAGATTCCATTGTGGTGGGATCACTGGCAATGATTGCATATCAGCTAGTGGAGTTATTCCATTGTAGATGGAGGATGAATCATGATGAGATTTATTTCCTTAAATTGTGTTGACGATTTGGGTTGGTATCTCTGTCGTGGGGCTGATATAGGTTTGGGATAAAAATATTTTTCACTAGGTGCGTATATAGATATCTCACAGGTGTTTATCCATTGCTCAGGAGCGTCCATAGCCCCAATGGAGTCACCATGGTGTCACATACCTTTCTCCACTTCCATAAAGCATCCATATCCCCAATGGAAATATCTACATGTCCCCTATTCTGGTAAATATTTCCTTTCCATTCCTTCCCGATTTATTTAGTGCATGCTTAGCATTTAGTGGATGGGGAAAGAGATGGAATTTTATCCTGATAGGGGATGACTGCTAGTTATTGATATTTATTTGAATATTTTTTGCACGTGGCTACATAAAGATGTCCCTTTTTGTTTTCATCCTTTAGACTTTGATACTTCACCCTTCACTTGAGCATATACATAGTGTGTGGATGGTTCCTCCATTACATAGGATCTGTTCACCAACCAATGTGAAAGGATTACCATTGATTAACCACTATGCTTAGTCATGGTTTAAATGTTTTCACAACATCCCCAGATATTTTTGATTCATGTTCAAACATAGACCCCTTAATTCCTCTCATGAGCTAGGAAAGAGATGCAAGTTGATTCCTTCCTGCTAGTGCAAAAGAGTTTCCTGTGAGAGGATAAACAAACATGAGAGGTTTGTGTGTCATTCAAATATAACCAAAGATCATATGAAAACAAAGTTTAAGAAATGAACTGCTTTCAAAGGAAAAGATGGTAAAGAAAGAGAGAGAAGATATGACGTATTCAGGGTTAGAAATGAACTCTGTCCAATTCTTTGTTCCAACTGAAAAATGAAAGTTTGATGAAAAGAAAATTAAATGCATGCAACTGGTAAAGAATGTAAAATGATAAGAGATATTGGATGATAGTGTTTTCAACAGATTCAAGGATATTCATGCATTCCGACTAGCTAGGAGTTTGCATCTTCTTGAAACGATTAGTTCACTTGAAATCTAATATTACGCGAAACACTTCATTCAGATGGGTTTTAGTGCTAGCGCTGACTGAGAATTACACCTCTCATCATGATTTACTGAAGATTTTTTTTAGTTCCATTGTGTAGTCTTGTGCTTCAGTATGAAAGGGTTGGCTAGGATTTTTCTTTGTTTTCCATCAGATTTATTTGCTTTGGCCTTGTGAGATATTCACTTCTTCTCCACTTCTTCCACCCCCAACACTTATGCTCCAAAGTTTCAATTGTGAATAATCAATCCAAATCCTTTGAATATATGTGTTGTATTCAACTCTCATCCTTCCTTTCAAGTGGATATATCTTTCCATGATCAAAATCCATTTGCAATTCTTCCCTTTGGGAAGAAAATGACTGCATCTGTGATGATTACCAGTTCTTCCCTAAAGACGTGTGTTTGAGAGTCATTTTATTCACTAGTATCCTTGAGATTAGATTTCACTTGAGATAGATCAGAGGGAGACTAAAACTTGATATTTTGTTCCTCAAGGCATATGATAGATGCAAAGTACAATATTAGTTTCCCCCATGATTTAAAATAGACTTTAAGACTGGAAAAAGGATAAGTGCACCATTGAGTATCAAACATACCCTCCATCATAGAGCAATAAACACTTTCATGAATTATGCTCAATAGACACCATCCTTGGTAAGGTTCTGAACAGTCGATGAAATCCCATTAAATTTATTTATGTCTTGTTCCATTTGTCAAGTATTACTTAACATGTATTCTTTTCAGCATCCTAGGATAACCGATTGTTTAACTCTCAACGTTAGAGTAACACTGTTGAAACAAGTGAATTTTGTGATTGAACTTCTCAGAGAATTCTTGCACATGGTTTCCTCATGACGATGGAGGAAAACCAATATTAATACAATCTTTTAGTCAAAGAAAACAAATAAATCAAATGAAAAGAATAAATCTTTAATGACAAGAACTCTAAACTAAAGAAACCATCTCAAGCTACAAACTAAACTAATCAACAACTAGTGGTATTTATTGAAGAAACATAGACAAGTTAAGATCTATATTATTTAAATGAAAAAAAAGGAAAACATCTAAGCTAAGTTGAAAAAAAAAAGTAAGTTAACTATGCTAATCCTATTCCTAACCTACCCTATACTAGTTGAAATAAATCTAGGTGTAAGCATAGTGCCATTGGAGCCAATCAAACAACTCCAAACCTGTGATCATATATTCATTGAAGGTTAATTGTAGAAAATGAAGTAGTAAGGGATGAAGGATTAGAAGGATTGATTCAAGAAAATACATACTCAACAATTTGAATTTGACGATGTTATCGTTCATGGGAGATGCGAATATGTAGGATTTTTCCAACCAAGATTCAACCATGTCATAAAATTTACAATGATCACTATATGACTGTTGGAAGGAGATCGAAAGCGAGTGATGTTGATTATGGAGCTTGATTATATTCCTAATTTAGAGGTCTTTGTTTTCAAGCGTGTTTATACCCCATGAATATTGTACACTCCTCCATGCGGGGGGTTGCAGGGGGGGATTTCCCCCCTTGCGGGATCCGGGGGCGAAGCCCTTGAAGGAAAATTTGCCTTGTAAAATATTGTAATTTCATAGTCAATCTTGACCATTCATTATAAGGTCACAGATATGATGGTAGAAGTTATTTTAGGGATTTTTTCCCTAGAAGGGAACCCTCTTTTATGAGGGAATTGTATTGTGGTTGTGTATGTGTGTGATTATTGTATTTCGAGAGAGGGGACTGTGAGAGAAAGAAGAGGAAGTTATAACAAGTGTGTTGTAGGTTGTATCCCCTCATTTTGCTGGATAATAAAAATGAAGGACCTGGAAATTTCTCTGGTGGACATAGCCCACACTAGGTGAATCACATATATCTGTGTCTCTATTGTATTGTGTATCTTCTGTGTTTTATTTCTGCATTTGTTTTATTTTATTGCTCCGCGATCCTATTTTTATAACAAGTGATATACTTGATGAGAGTCATATGTGAAATTTATGTGCAATGTACCTTCTGATAGAGTCTCGGAGTGGGTGGTGTTGTTCATCCCAGAGGTCAAAGTAAGACAATGAGCACCTAATATAACTATCGGTTGATATTGCAGGTTTCTTTACCAATGTATATTTCCCTAGGTCCAAATTTCACATACTCCACATGCTAAGAGGATAAATGACAATTGATTGTTGGATGGAAACATTGAGCGAAAGATGACTCCAAATATTCTCCTATGACATCAATGAAATCACATGAAGAGTGTTGGAGAATTAAAATAGAATCCAAGAGCGAATGATGAATCTGCCCCTGAGGATTATCATGTAATTCTAGAGCATATTGAGGCAATGACATTTCCTGGTTTGGTCCAATGTTTCTTATGCTTTGCATGGTGATGGGTTGTACCTTCGACGTGATTTATTCATGGAGATTTGAGAAATCGTGAAGCTTTGTACACTTTGTATTTTCTGTTGTTAACATATGTGTATTAATGTCAGAAATTTCAGATTGTATAGGACCGACGAATGATAGATTATGATTCCCATTCAATCTCAAAACATGAAAGTAGTCATAAAAAATAGGGTCATCGAAATGAGATTGTGATTTAGCATGTTCTGGAAATTCAATTTGCAAAGGACTTTCAAAATGATGCATTCCTAATGAAATGTTGTTAAGGATGAGTATTTGATTGAACATGGTTGGACACTCTTCTTGATCTAGTATATCATTCAATGTTTCATCACTAAAGGGGTAATGCAAAGAGTGTATTGTATGATAAGCAGGCGATTTCTCGTGTGTGTGATCAACGTTGAACATATTTGTATAAAGGAAATGCAAATCTTCAGACTTTGAAAATGATGGGATTTCTAATTCGGTAAGAGATTCATCATAGACCATAATATGTTCATGATTTTTGTAAGGGGGATTGTTAAATGGTTCACACTCTGAGGTTGAGGGGTCTAATATTTCTGATAAGGAATCCCCTACAATTGTGTCAGAGCGTTGGTTAGATATTACGAGTCCCCTATATTTCATGATCAAGTATAAATCTTGTAAATGAAAGATGGTTTGATCATTCAGAAATAGAGACGATATATGAAAACCAATCAGATATTTCTTGCCTTGAGGGTTCGTCACTCCTAGGAAACCTACAGTACATCTGCATGACTCTTTGAAATAAATCATTCTGAGATTCATTCCCGAGCCTATGTATTTCTATTAGTTCATTAAAGAGTTCATCATAAACATAATCTTCATGAGCAACAATAAAGACTTCCATGAACTGTTTCCAACTATGAATTGATTTTGTTGACAATGTCCTAAACTAGGTTTTAATTCGCCCTTCAAATGTGAGGATGAATAGTCGAGACGTTTCATGGAAATAATATTATAAAATAAGAATCTAGCTTCAAAAGGTACAATATGGGTAAGACTAAAAAGAGGAGAAAGTTTTATAGACCAAATAAGAATCTATATACCAATGAAGATAACATGTTGTTTGATGATAGTGATAGTGAAATAGAAGAAATTCTCTTTATAGGTTTAGAAACACAGACCAATGTCCTAAAAATGGAAATGCAGACTCAAAAAAAGAAGAAGATCCTGAGAGTGATGCTGAAGTAGATCTTGAAGGAGAGCTCATAAGTTCTCTAAATGACTTAGAGAAACTGAGGAACAATAATTGGCTACAAAATGAACAACTGAAGAATTACAAAAAAGAAATGCTCGGTATAAAAGAAAATTTTGATGAAACTTAAAAGATCATCATCAGCTTAAAAACTCAAGTAGAAGAGGCAAAGAGAATTGAAGAAGTCTTAAAATCCCATCTAAAGGAGAAGGAAGATTTATGTAGCAGTCTAGAATAAAAAATAGTTTATGTAAGAAAGGAGTTCAAAAGATCACATACCAACATAAAATTTGAAAATATCTCTAAAACCTTGAATGAAATCCTAAAATGTCAAAGCTCACCATTTGACGGGACGAGTATTGGTTACAGTAAAAGGAAGAAAGCTGCTAATCAAGAACCCACAACCTCTTCAAAACAATCAAGTGAAGAAAGAACCAAGAGTTATGTTGATACACTCAATTTTTTTATCAAGGTTGAATACAATAGTAAGGAATAACAATATGTTCCACAAAAGACAAATCTTCCTCACAAGGGCAAAATTAGGAAGACACTCCCATCAAGATGGAATCACACAATCAGGTATCAAAATTATTTCATTGGCTATTGTTATTCTTGTAATGGTTTGGGTCATAAAGTGTTAGCATAGGGGTAGACCCAGGGTTCAACACTCAACAACGCACCAACAAAACCCTAACTATCGGCCCTTTCGGCAACACCTGCAAAGCAGGTGAAGTCTCACCCGAGGTAGAAGCAGGGGGGGTTACAGGAAACAAGTGTCTATAACCAAGTTGGGACACATATCTTTGATAATAACACTTAGCACAATAGTCTATTAACAATCAGGAGATGAGGTGCATTAGTTCAATAGATTTATTAACATCGTAGAGCAAACCAAAAGATAGATCAAAGTAGTAACAATAAATATTCATCACTTCAACCACTTGGCACATATCACTGAGTTATATCTAACATTCATTTATGTTTAACATAAGTAGAGCACTAAGCATCAACATATCTATCTATCATACATAAAAGAACTGAGCAGATTCATAATATAAACAACACAACATCAACCAGATCGTCAGGATCTAGTTCGCATTAGCCAGATCGTCGCGATGCTTACTTCGTTGCTCAGTCGTGGGGTTGACATGGATAGAATGACGTCCCGTCGAAGGGGAAGCCTGCAGTCCCTTAGTGAACGACGCATGTACACCTTTAGATAAATATTTATCAGTCATCAGCTTCTTGAGGACTTCCTCGAAAGACTTCTCTAATGCATTAGGTTCACCCAACATTCTCACTTTTAAACGAACAGGTCTCGGTAGACGAACGGACAGGCAGGGTAACAACAAATGGCGAGGTCTAGCTTCAGATAACATAACTCAATACACAATAAATTCTCTTCTTGTCTTAGATAATCATGTGTAGCAAAAAGTGGTCCCGGTGCAACGACCAACGGGTTAAATAAGTGGGGCGGCATAACAGATTCTACCAATGGCTAGGAATGCTTCCATCAATGTGAATATGTCCATTATGGTGACGTCTCAACGTCCCAAAAATAGTCCATCCTCCCATAAATGCATTTTCTAGCCATTCAGGAGCGTCGTTCTAACGGTCGGGGTGCCTCCAATGGTCATATAACTTCGTTAGGGTGAAGTCCCATTCTACGTGGTCCTGCTGTTCCAGCGAGGATCAAATCCTACGAACCTGCCTCCTACGAGGTTCCAGTCTGCGAAGTCTTCCATTTGTTCTCTGTAGCCTCTTGTAACTTTTCCAACTTAGCTTTCTTCTTGTTGATCTTCCTTGCCTTCTTTCTTTTGATCTGAGTCTCTCGAACTGCTTTTGGAATCCTCTTTCCATTCTTATTCTTATCTTCTCCTAGCATGGTGACTTCGCACTGCTGATGTGCCCTCAATGGGTCTGAAGTTAATATCCCTTCTCTTAATACTTCTTGGGTAGGTATAATTCTTTCTTGAATGGCTAGGTCCTTCAAACCTTCTTGCATTCTTTCAACCTTGATAGCTAATTCTCTTGCCTTCTATTCCTCCTGTGTTGTTACTTTGTTTTGTTGCTTTGACTTATCCTTGCGTTCTTCTATTAGTCGATCTATTTTTCTAGCTATGAACTCCCTTATTTCCTTCTTTTTATTTTCTATAGCTTCTTCCTATACTTTCCTTCTGATATGAGCCTTCTCAATCCAAGTCTTACCTAATAAAAGTTGGAAAGGGGCATTGTTCTCAACAAACCTAATGACTTCAAATTCCTCTTCAGTCAATGTTCCATGAATAATAACATGTACATTAGTAACTCTTCCACATAGGCTTATCATATTTCCCTTGAACAAGCCTATCCTTCCCAATGAAGGTACCACAATAGGTTTTCCAAAAGGTTCCCAAGTGTCTTCTGTCATAATATTCACTTGTGTTTCCTCATCTAAGACAGTCTATGTCGAAGTCTTCTATTCTTGTATTTATGCACTGTTTTTCTTTCAGTATCTCTGGTAAACTAACATCTTTATGAACATCCATTGTTTCTTTTAACTGTAATAACGTAGTCTAAGCTTTCTCTTTATGATTTTCTAACATTCTCTTAGTTTCTTGACTTTCTTGATTGTTTTCTTGTCTCATGTTCATCCTTTCAACTTTAGCAATCATCCTTGGACAATCCTCAACCTCATGATCAACAATTTTACAACAAAGACAAATAGGACTTGTACTAGGGAATTCCTTAGCAAGATGTCCCGGTCTTTTGCAGTTATAACACAACGTCAATCCTCTTTTTATTTTATATGTTCCCCAACCTCTTCTGTACTGCGCACTAGGATCACAGTTTTGGACCTGCAATCTACAAAAATTCTTTCTAGGTTCCTCCATCCACTTATTAGTCCAAAAATTATTTCTATGCATAGGAATAACATATCTTTCTTCATTTCTATTAAATTTATTCAGATAAAATCTTTGTTGCAACTGCACCTTAGCCCTGAGACTAGGACATAATCTATTAAACATACTTAAATTCTTGCTTTTGAAATGAAAAATTTCACTTATCTTACTCTTATCAAAGCACAAATATTTACCTTTTTAAAATCTTACCTCTTTTCTTCAGATTAGATTTCTCTCTTAGCACAAAGCTTCATAAGTCAAGTGGAGTACTGCACACTACAACAATAGATCTATGCACAGAGATTCTCTTTTATCTACTTCAGTTCCCAACAATCACAGTTTCAGGTCCCAGCAGCAGAACCATTTGTTGGCACAGGGAGAGACCCAGGGTTCAACGCTCAACAATGCACCAACCAAACCCTAACTACCGACCCTTTTGGAAACACCCGCGAAGTAGGTAAAGTCTCGCCAGAGGTATAAGCAGGGGGGTTTACATGACACAGGTGTCTATAACCAAGCTGGGACACAGATATATGATAATAACACTTCGCACAATAGTCTATTAACACTCAGGAGATGAGGTGCATTAGTTCATTAGCTTTATTAACATCACAAAGAAAACCAAAATATAGATCGACGCAGTAAAAATAAAGATTCAACACTTCAACCACTTGGCACATAACACTGAGTTAGAACTAAAATTCATTTATCTTTAACATAAGTAGAGCACTAATCATCAACAGATCTATCTATCATACATAAAAGCACTGAGCAGATTCATAATATAAACAACACAACACAAAGCAAACCAAAGACACAAGATATATGTGGTTCACCCCAGTGTGAGGCTACGTCCACCAACCTCTTCGTCTTCTTTATCCTTCTTCTGAATATTACATTCATCTGCTCCTGTAAACTAAGCCACAGATCCGAGCTTCGCATAGGACAGGAGATCTGCACACTGAGCACCAGATCCTCCTTCCAAAACTAGGTCTAGGCACAGAGCCAACATCTCTATCGAGCATAGAGCCTTAACACATACACATTCTGTTGCACAAAGCAACCCAAAACTACTAGCACTTAGCCACCACAAATTCGCTTCACTTAGCTACTTCTACCATACATTTCTTACTTATTTATACTTTTACAATGCCTTACAATAAGGCGTGATCATGGGTAAACCCATGGGTCGACATTCCATAACCCGTTACCAAAACCCTAAAGAACCCCTTGCTGGGTCCACATAGCCTGCAAAATAAGTGAGATCCATGATCTCATCTCTGCTTGGGCACTCCATCTTCAACCAGCTTGTCGAAGTCCAAAAAGTGGTTCAACCCTGACCAAGGTTTCCTCAAAACTTGGTCGAGGGCCAACATAAAGATGTATATTGCAGAAAGAACTATAACATCATATATTACAACCACAGTGACTATTGAACTATATGTAGGCTGTGGAGGTATGAAAAGATATGTCTTAGACTTGCAGTGAAACCATCAAGATAACATATCGATGACTGAGGCTAATCAAAGATATAATTAGAGGGTGGTTGTGAGCTAAAGGATTGAACTATGTGAGAACTGGATCAATGGTCAAGATTAATCCAAGGTCTAGATTGGATGGTGACCATGCATCAAGGATGTGTCTTGTGTTGAGATGGATAGGGAATCATATTGATGGTTGTGATGTAATAAGGGAAGATAAAATGGTTGATGAACATTGAAGCTATGTTGTGTGTGCTAATGACCGGGGAACGAGATCAACGAGTGAGATTTAATTGAGAATATGATTCGACAACTGTTGAATGCTAAGGGCGTATTGGTGGACAATGAAATAGATCAACAATTGAGATTGAACCTTAATATGATCCAACTGATGTTGAGTGTCACGGTTCATGCTCTGTCCAGAGAAACAGATGGTGTGTGATGAAAGGTAATTGAAGATCAGGTTTGAAGTATATTTTTACAAATTCAAATGGATCTAGAGCTGACACCATGGAAAAATTCTTTGGATATGTGGACAAACTTTTGGGTGTATGTTTTGTATAACTAATGATGTTCGAATCCAATTCAAGTGTGTATAAGAATGGAGAAAGTATGGAAGAGTGAGAAGTTCGAGTAAGAGTGGATTGTGTGAAGAGAAGCTCCGAGACTCTGAGATCCAAGGATGATGGAGAAAGAAAGGAAGATAATGTAAGGGTGGTTGGGAGGTGCAAGGACAAAGGAACTTTTGGAACTATGCATATTGAGAATGGTGACAACAGAGACAAAGCAATAGACTTGTGTAAGTGAAGGCTTGAAGGAAAGAGATAATATGGTATTGTTAACAACTTGAGGAGTTTGATGTTTCCATTAAAATTGGTATCTAAATGCTCTGTTGAGTTGGTGCTCATCTAAGGGGATTGGTGTCCCCTGTAGGTGGGTTCCTATGAATATAACAACTGTAGGTTGGTGCCTACAGGAAGAGATGAGTTGGTGCTCAGTCAAGGGGATTGGTGTCTCCTGTAGGTGAGTGTCTGCTAACGTTATTTCTTAGTTGGTTCTTAGGAGAGGAGATTGGTGTCTCATGCAGTTTGGTGGCTGCAAGCATTGTAACAATAGGTTGGTGCCTACAAGATTTTATAAAGAAATTTTTTTGTGGTTTTCTCCCATTTGGGTTTCTACGTTAAATCTTTGTGGACAATGAATTATATGCTTGTATATGCATTTATCATTAATTGCTTATAATTAGTGAAGTAACAAATTGGTAAATATTGTAAGAAAAGAAAAAGTAGTCTTATACTGATTCACCCCCCTTTGAGTATAAGTAAGTGTGCCAACACATAAAACCCTAACTCAGAATCCAAGACGTATTTATCTAAAGTTGATTATCTATCTTCTTGGGTTGATATTTTTCTAAGTCTCAAATATGGAATTTTACATAAATTTACTCATAAAACATATTTGGAGATTAAGGACAAGCCAAGTTTCACCTTGGACTCACCCTCTATTAAGCACATAATTGATTTTCTCTTAACATCACATATAAGGTCAATTTGTGTTGAAGGATTACATCTCTTGTGGTTTCATTTAGCTTAGAGTTGTTTCTATTACAATTTGCATTTCAAGAGGTTGATTGATAATTTACTTCTTCTAAGTTGTTATTAGCTTGGGATGTTAATCAAAATATTACACATCTAAAATCCTTTTATTGCATACTTTATAAATAATATTTGGTACTAATCCATTTTTCCAACTCATAAAATATGTAAGTGGATCATGGCGGTTTATTCTCTTTATCTTGAAGTATTATCGTAAAGCATTAGATCACTAACTTGTTGGAATCCTCAACTTTACATGTTAGATATTTTGTGGGATTCACTTGTATTGTTCATTGAAGTAACATTTTCTCTCATTGATTAAATCACAATTAAGGTTTACCTAAGCTCTCTTAATAATGGATTGTATGTCAAAGGGGTACCCTCCTCGGCCTTTGAGAGTTGACTAAAAGCGAAGGGGAAGTTGTGTTGAGGTGATAGTAACACAACTCCACCCCGTTATCCCAAGGGGGCATATGTGGTTGGGATTTCCACTAAGATGCTAATTTAGGTGGTAACAATACCTAATAGGATAGAATTGGGAATTTATGAGAGTTTCAAACACCTCCCACTTAGTTACTAAGGGATCACCCTCTACCCTAATCATCTTTGTGTGACTTTCCCACCAAATTTGGGCACGGCCCTATAACTTAAGTTCAACAAATGAAATATTTTTGTCTTCTCCTATGTTATTAACACTAAAATAAACTTCTAACTGTTGCAACCATCGATTCAACTTAAGAACATCAATCTCATCTTGGCAGGGTTTGATGTCCACTTTCACTTCCACTTTAAACAAATATTGGGAAGAAGTGATGGCACTTAAACTCAATCTCTCTTTATTTGGATCCCTTTTTAGCTCCTTTTTTTGGGTTTTCATTGTCTCTAGATTTCTTGTATGAGCCAACTTCTGAGTTAGATCTACCAGAACCCCTAAAAGATCCAAACTTATTCTCTAAAGCTGCCACGAGGGTGGCCATTTTGCTAGAGATGTCAATGACTTGTGATTCCAATTTTGAAAATCTCTCCTTTGACTCATCCATGGATAGTTATTGTACTCATCTCCCATGACTAGGGTTTTAAGGTTTATTTCTTATGCCACTTCCTAGATCCCACAACTTCCCACAAAACCCCCAAAAAAGATGCTTTGATACCAATATGATCTATAAACTACCATGGGTATTCCACTAGAACAACTCATCACAATAGATATTATAAAATTCTTCAATCTCTTATTATGTAGTGTTTCACTTTTGATTTCAAATTAATATTACTAGCTTAGCACACAAAACTTTGAAATGAATTGAAATTGAAATGAAATAATCCAAACAAATAACTCACCATCCACATAATGAATACAAGATGTACCCTAGGAAAACCTAATACGGGAAAATCCCAACTAGAAGGTGAAGCTTATGCTTTTTTATTTTCTTCTCAATTATGAAATGAAAATACAAATAAAGTGCACTTACTATCAAGTTTTCATGGAAACTATGGATAGGGGCTACTATGGGATCTTCCACTTCCTCTGTTTTGCTCCAAATCCCACTCCCAGATGCATTGCTCAAATATAGAACAATAAATAATACAATAAGGATGGAATCCCTTCCTTTCCTAGTGGCTCAATATTTAACATGGTCTGATAGCTGTTTAGGGTTAGGGTTACAATTTTTGCATGCCTCAACTCCCAATTAGGGTTAGGGTTTTGGACCCTCTAGAATATTCTGGAAAGTCCACAAGTGACTAGCTTCAAATGTGTGAGTAATGGAAGCTAGCATGGAATGCACTCAGTATTATGGTGGTTAATAAGATAGGTCAACTTGTGGGAGGCATAAATTCCTCATATGAAGTCCAGTTGAGGTGATCTTGATGCCATTGGAAAGATCTAAATGTGTAGAATAATGTTAGGAGGAGAGAACATTTTTTGCAAAGCTTTGAGCCCCAAAATGACTGTTTAAGTCCTCAAACAAGCTCTGGGAATTTCTAGACCCCAAATCACCAAAGTAGGACCTACCCCTAAAATGGGCCCTACAAGCCAATATCTCCAATTTTTCCACCTAGAAAGTACTAGAATAGATGACAAATTATATAATGATCCATTTCAGATCATGTAAGTTTTTCCAAGGAATTATAGCTGAAATAATCTTTGAAGAAGGGAAATTTTATTCCAAAAAGAAGAGATTAGGGTTTACCTTGTTAAACCTTCCCTAGCCCCTGGTGTAATGTTGAATTATTGAGGGATTTTGTTTCTTTTTCAACACTACTTTGTTCCATTTTTGTATGCTTCCATAGCTAGGAAGGAAGGTTAGGTGAGATCTATTGCATCCTCTTGATCTTGTTATGAAATAAAATGTGAAAATTGATGTATTATTAGTCATTTGTTCAACAATAAGGTTTTACTACTGTGTAGTTCATCTAGTATGGTTGTTTGTATCTTGCTTATGATTGATTGGTTGTAATCCCATGGTTGTGATGGTGAGTCTTATATAAGTGCTTTCAATTATCCTTACATAATCTAAAAAATTGTTATGGACTAATTACAACACACCAATGATGTCTTGATTACATATTCTTTTTTATATTAAAACCCTTCATTGTTTAATCTTGAATCCATGACCTAATTGGATAGGCATTGGTGGTGTAGAGAGAGAATCCACCCCCTACCCTCAGAGTACATATGCAACATGCTATTTCTTGATTTGTGCATAACTGAAATCACAATTTCATAACGCTTCTTCCTTATTACTACACTTCCCTTGGTTTTTCAACCTAATCATGTCACAACCCCTCAAGTTGTACCTCAACTATCACATATCCAAATTTACTCCCCTAAAGCACCTACAAATAGATGCTACAAAACACCATTTTGCATTAACTATTCTACAACAAATTCATTTGCTTCAACTCGTCTTCTGCTACAACACGTCTTCTTCTATAGCACGACTTCCACTGCAACACACCTACACCTACGACTGCAACACATCTTCAACAACATGCCTTTGTTGCATCACACCTCTTGTTACAACACACCTCTTTTGCAACACACCTCTTTTGCTGCAACACTTGACTTCTCTTGTGACACACCTCTTCTAAAACACATCTTTGATGTGACACACCTCTGTTGCAACACACATCTTGCTGCAACATGCCTCATGTTAAAAATTCTTGTTGCAACACACCTCCTACTGAACCACGCTTCCTGTCACAACGTCCTACTACAACACATCTTCTTTTCAACATGCCTGTTGTTGCAACACATCTTCTTCCACTACGCGCATCTACTGCAACACAAACTCACACCGATATCATACATTCCACAACGGTCTTTATCCACAACCCTCTATTCTACCTTCAATGTAGCATCCCCTTCGATGGTGCCACACAGTCATGAATAAATGGCCATCTTATAAAACAGGGAACATAATCATATATAAACCTCTAAAATATATGGAATACAAATAGGCTTCTGTACTAATATATGAAATCTCAATGCTCCTGGATCCAGAGCACTAATCCTTGCTAATATCTATCAACAATAATTAAAATACTGCAACCACAATATTTCTACAGTCATGCAAATACATTCACCTCCCATAGCGTATCAAGCTATACAATCATCCCAACTATAGGGAACCATCATTCCACTGTACGGTCTCTTTTAGACTGACATCCACCTGTAGAGGATCACAATCAAGCATGGTCTTATACATATTCATGCCACCTGCACAACATATCATATGATATGTATGATATGATAGTACACATCATATGGAACTATTCTCTACTGGAATTTACTCATTCATGTAATGGAATTTAACTTGCACATAGTCATGCTAATAACACAACAAATAACATCATACAATATTCCATTCACACATATGCATGGAAAGGTTAAATCTGTAAGCATTCATTATTTTAGTCATTCATACAGATTACAATACAACGACTCCATGGTCAGATACGAGCTTACAATCTCTGTTGGGTTGCCAGACCAGAGGCCATGAAAACCTCAACCACCTCTCTCTGACTATCTCACGTTATCTATCCTCTTGCCACTCTGCAATCTCATTTACAATCTCTTTGGTGTTGTGTTTTATTCTTTCAACAACTGTTCGCTTCAATTTCCCTAGAGGATTCCTCACACCCTTTCACTTTCTAGATTTCGATTCTTCCTTTCCTCAATGACTCTTTGTTTGCACGCGTCCTTCCAACTTCTACCAACAACATATTATTCATCAACACATCCTTTTCTTCTGCAATGGTTTGTGTTTTCCTTCCACACACTTGTCTTCTACTCATTCTCTAGAAACATGTCCTTCCCGTAGCAGCGCTACCATTTACTTCACCGTCTCAATTATCACTTCGTTCTGTAACAACCTGCCAATTTTTGTGCCATGTTACATTCCTCAGTTCCCAATCACTCTCGTAACAACTCTGTCATGTTCCCATAACTGCATTTGTCGTGTCCTCCCTAGGATTATTGAGATGCTCCTACATCAATAGGTCTTGGTAAAATCCACCATCCCTTTTATTCTAAATAAAATCTTAAAACAATATTTCCTAGGGTTTCCCATCTTGTATAAAAAAAGAACCGACTTAAAGTAAGATGAAGAATTGTTGTGGTGACAATGGGAAACCTTCCTAAGTGCCTCTAGGGTTACACTTCATTCAAGAAATTCAATACCTTTAAGTGCAGGTTTGGGAGATAATAAGAACAATGCACAATTGCAAGATTCTAGACAAATCAATCAAAATTCCAATATAAAACTTGGCATGGTACTTATGATTTGATGAATTAGTCTCACCACATGAATCAGACTCGCATTATACTTCAATTTCTTCAAATAAGAGAGTTATGTTTGCAAAACACTAGCGATATAGCACACATAATTTGCCAAGAACATGCCAAGAGATCAATCTTGATGGACTCACATTCAAGCATGAAATGTGAATCCAACGACGATAGAAGACACAGAGCCTAAGCCAATATAGATGGTAGAACACTCACAAATGATAAAATATAGAGTGAAACAAAATTCTCATATTGAAATGAAACAGGTAACATGACAAACTATTTCATATAAATTTTATAAAACAACAAGCCGCTAATAGATTTGCCTATTAAACTAAAAAAAGTTGTGCCACAATTGTCGTGCAAATCATCTTGGGATTTATTTTAGGAATATTACAATAAACTCATGGTTTAGAAAGACCACATGTCACCACGGGATTTGAACTAATATGAACCCATTTTTCATTCTATGATGTCAATCAATCTTGATACCTAGACCCAAAATTAACTTAAGGAAATAGGATAACCAATGCAACCTTAAGTATGGACATTACACATATTCCTCATATTGGATTGCAGATTGCACATATAAAATGTTTGAGGGTTGAGGTTTTGAAATTTTGTTTATTTCCAACTAATAATTTGAAATAATTTATCAATGAGTGATTAAGTAATTACAATGTTATTAAATTTAGTGAGTTCATTCTTGAATGTTGTGTTAAGGAAAGAACTATGCTTGCATATGTTGAGTTGTTATTCAACAAAACCTTCTAGCATGAAGATATTCTATTTGATATGAGAAACTATCAATTAATGTGGGGTAGATATGCAATAGAACTGCAATATATTATGGTTTTTATGGGATTACATATAGCATATTTTTTATTTAGCTTCCATAACTAAAGTGTTTATTTAACCGTGATAACTATAACTAATTCATGACAAATTATGTTGGTTAAAAATGTTATCTTGTATGGTGGGAGCTATCTATTCATACCCATGTTGTGGACATACTTCTCTTCTCCTTTAAAAAATGATCTAAATGAGAGGTTGACTAAAACAAATGGTTGTTTATAACATATGTTTCCTTTTTCTTGAGATTATTGAAAAACTTCATTTCTAGAGTGAGATTGTATGAGTGATTGGAAATTACTAGTTTCACAAAGAAAGGAATGGTAATATTCACAAACATAAATCTTTGTATTCACTCGTTGCAGCCAACTCGCTATGAAAATACAATGGATTCTCATTTAAAGTAATACACCTCTATTTTATTCTACAATGTAGTGTCTCATCTAGGATAATTGTTTTGCAATCATTTGGATCATCAATTAAGCTATCTAACTCATGTCCTGATATATCCCAAATTGTTTATGTCAAGATCGATGAAGAAAGAGGTTTGGCCTATGTTGTTTCAACCTTGAATCAAGGCTTCTAAGATTCACTCCTTGGACCTCCCTTCTTTCTAAAATATCAACTTCCCCATAGAAACATAAAAATAATATATATGTACACACCCTTGTCTTGAATAAGAATTGAAATTTTATGTGAAAAGCTAAAGAACCAGAGTAATAGGTGTACAAAATAAATGTGCCCTCTTATGTCTATCAATAATTTGAAGCTCGTCTAGCCCTTAATAGTGATGTAGTCTCCAGCTATGGCTTCAACCTTTTCCTCTTTCTCTTCCATTGAGTTTTACATTTGCACTTAAACGTTACCATTATGATGTCAATTTTCTTTCACATTCTGTAGTTGTTCTCAATTTGCAAAACATGAAATAAGCCCTTTTTTCCAAAAATTACTCAACTGAACAAAAAACCCTTTATCAATCACTGTTGAGTCTCTTCCTCGGTAAACCCCAAATGACTTAGGTTCACAACTATATTTGTTCTACTTTTTTTCGTCCATATAATCATTTTTCCATCCATGTCGTGCCTTCTATGCATTTCATCATCTATTCCATAACCATATGCATGATCACACTCCTTGCAACACCACCTTATGTGTATTATCATTCGACATTGAACTTTTTGCAAATCTTATAAGCCCCAATCTCTTGTATTATAATTGTTTTTATTCTCCCATGGGAACTTACCCCTTTCTCAAGTAGGTCGTGACCAAATAGAAGAAAGTCTAGTATTTTGTATTGCTCCTTGTAATTGTAGTGTTTGATAATTGTTCTTCAAAATTCTACCATGAGCTTTTGAAGTAGGTGCAACACTCTTGCCAATATGGTCACCAATATTTTGATGATTTTAAGAAAAATAAGTATCCTTAAATTCTATTTCAAATGGAAAACTCATCATCCTTAAAAGATGTTGCATTTTCTCATCTGAGTTTTCCACCACTTTCCATGCTATAAAATGGCTTTGAACCGAACCCACCTTCCAATGGAGAGGCAAATCCTTATGATAATAATATAGAAGCAGACACAACCTAGATAACACACTCTCCATCCCAAATAGAATATTCAAGAGGGAAACTATAATATAAACACTACAAAGGACCTTATTTTGATAGCCATGTTATCCCCAATTCCTAGGGATAACTAAAGAGATGATATCTCGAGGCCCTTAGGTTGCAGACATGGAGTATCGAGAGACAACTTGACCAACAGTGTCCACTTGCACAGATAGATACCTATTTCACCAGCACAGTTCCAGGATCATCCTAATAGTATCCACCACATCAACTGGCTTCATGAAGACATTGGATCTTCATCCATGAGGTACAAGCCAGGTATTATGGTGAGTGTCATTTAAATATTTGAGGCATTTGAGTTTGTTTCATTTTAAAATGCTTTTGATTCTGTAACATCTACTTGGAAATTATGCTCTTTGCCTTGTTTCAACTTGGTGGTTGACATTGTGCCCTTGAAAAAGATAAAATCCATATTATGAACTTTCTAGATGCTCTCCCAAAGAGATCTTAAGAAAAATGAAACGTTTCTCCCTAAAAATCAAAGACTTGCAAAAGAAAACACATAATATAAATGTCCCACTTGTTGAAGGATCTACACAAGGTATGTAATAGGATAGACTATACCCCCATGGCACCATGTGTATCTTTCCCTTCAAGTGACACCATGGTAATCCCTCCAAAGCTAATCGATTAACCCATAGGGAGTACCCAGTACTTGGACCTTAATTAATTAATGGAAATAAATGGGCTTGGAAAAATGATGCATTGAAAATGAAGGTGCAACATACCCTCTACAAAGGCACCCATAAATGAGACACTAGGATCCCTTGTGTGTCATGAACCCCATCCCCAAAAGTATTGCTCCCATCCATGTTACCTTCTCCACATGACCTAGAGAGGGGTTCCACTTGGGAAACACTCGACTTGAGGTACGATTCACCCAATAGGTCATTTTGTCAACCCTCCCATACCTAAACTTGGAAAATTGCATAGGGTCTTTGAGCATTTGTTTATTTTGATGAGGTGGTTTGTATGTACATGCTTAGATGGCTCTTTTATTGAATTTATTTACTCATCATGATGCATTTTACTTGAGATCCTTGGAGGGCATATTTATTGTCTTTGTAGGACCTTGTTGGTGGATAATTTTGGAAGAACAAGCCTAGCATGCACTTCCTTGGGGCTTGAAGCCCACATGTTGGATACCATGGCCCACACACCAGATATCTATGCTAGCCTTTGGAGGCATGAGGATATACCATGGAGGACATAACCCAACCCTTATCCAACCCAACGATTTTCTCTTGAGGCTAAAACATCACTTTTGAGGAGCTTGACATCACTCTAGGGACAGGGTTGTGGTGGTGGTGTTGTTTCTGCTTGACACTTGGAACGTTTTGATGGGAGAAGGCTTGGATTGGAAGAGGAATACCTAGCGCTTGAGAGGGAAGCCCTAGAAATCCCAACGATTTCTATATTCTACTCCAAAGACTTGCAAAAAGTGCCAAAAAGATGCCCAAGGAGGGTGACGTCTTACTTTTAGGGTTTCTTTCATGTGTAAAGTATGAATTAAATATTATTATTGTGTAAAAGGGGAAAGGTGAGGGTTGTTGTCCCCTTACTTTGTGGTTTACCCTAAAATTAAGTCAACAAACACTTGTAGTAGGATTTGTATAAATAAAGATCATTTCATTTCATTTTTATCATAGCTCTCCCATTGTGAGAAGACATTCTTGGTTGAAATTGGTGCCCTACTTGGGAATTTTTACATATCTCTCTTATCACTTTCTCTTGTAATGGTTTTTCTTTGGCTATTGGATGGATGGATGATGCACTATCTCTAGTGGAGGTCTATTTCTTGCTCTATGGTTCATTTTCTTGGTTGAAAAGAGGTTTATCTTGTTAATGCTTGGACTAGGTAATGAATCTTTGTTTTTGTTTCTTATTTTCTTGGTTTCAAGGCTAATTTGCTTAAACTTTTAGGGAGTATAAATGCATACAACCCCACTAATTCCATTATATTTTTCATGAAATACTTTGTTGCATACATAATTCCTAGGATGAGTAAAAGGATTTACACCCTCCTAGGGTTTTTCCTAGCTAGCTTAGCTTTCCTTGGGGAGTAAAAGGGATTACACCCCCAAGGAAGTAGCTCAACTAGCTCTTTAATTTTTGAGACTCCACAAACCAATAGTTAAAGGCACTAATATTCTTGCATTGGAGAAACAAAATCATTGCATTGGGATACGTGAAAACATGAGATATTGTAATTGTCTAAGTTGGAAAATTTTCCTTATGCTTTAAGCTTGCTTGAGCCACTATGGCGTTTTGATTGGTCAAGGATATATTGCTGTTGTTACAAACTTATGCTACAACCAATAGGGCTGCTGCAAACTCACTTTTTCAAGTTTAATTTCTCACTCTTTTACCGCTGAAATAGTTAACAAATTGCTATTGTTTATCTACTTGATATTGTCCATTGTTGGGCAAGTTGTTGGCTAGTTTCTTGAGGTAAAAGTTGCTTCTGTAGAAAATCTTTTCTACAACCATTTGGATGCTCTGAAAAATCTCTGAAAACATATTTTTGTAGCTTTGATTCTCCATCAAAACTTGTGCTAAAGTATTGGAAATTTATCAATTGGTTCAGTGCTTCATTATCCAATAATTACTCGATAGTTTTGATGGTTATTTCTGTAGTAAATGATTGATTCCATCGTTGATAAATACATATGTTTACTGCTGTAATTTAGGACAAAAAACTTGACTTGCTTGTCCCTTTGAAATTAAGCTTGTATATTGGTTATTTTTCTTGTCTCGGGCAGGTGTAACACTCTGGTGCAGGTACCCAAGGCATTGGAAACCATCCTCCGTCCTCAAGAATCATTATCAAGCCTTTTATCATTTAGTATCTTGACCTATAGGGGCTTCACTTCCACATTCTCACTTTTCAATTCATTTCTCCCTAGGGTCAACCGAGACTCACCCTTGTGTTGGATTCTTCCTTCACAAAAGAGAGGGAGGGTTTATCTGAGGTGACAGTGGGTAGACCCTCCCACTGTTATCGCAATCCCATGGATTGGGTCGCGATTTTCCCAACCTACAGTTTGCATGATAACAAGCCCAATAAAAACTTAGAGTCCAAAAGAAAGATTAAAAAAATAAGAAAAGGAAAACAATAAACCAGAGACTAGCTTATGCCCAAAAGACTTGCAAAAGAAATTGGTCTCATTTAGGATGATGACTCTTCCAAATGGGGGGGAGATATTATTTCTCAAACTAGGAGAACCATTGTGAAAAAATAATTAACATTATGCATCTTTAATATATCAAAGGACGACTTAAATTAAAAAAACAAGGGACATTTAGGTGAGAAAAAGAGGTTGATTTATGCAAAAGGATGAAAACTACAGTTCCGTTCTCCCCATTTTATTTCGTTCTCCCCATTTTCTTTGGAATAATAAAATTTAGAGGTCAAATGATCATTGGAAGCATCTTACTATGCAGACATGTCAATTATTACACATATAAGTGTTAGAAAAACAGGACCGCGGAGCAATAAAATAAAACAAATGAAGAAACAAAACACAGAAGACACACAATACAAGAGAGACACAGATTTACGTGGTTCACCCAGTGTGGGCTACGTCCACCAGAGAAATTGCCAGGTGCTTCCTTTATTATTATCCAGCAAATGAAGGGATACAACCTACAACAAAACCCACTGTAACTTCCTCTTCTTTCTCTCACAGTCTCCTCTCTCAGAATACAATATTCACCACCATCCATAGCTGCAATACATTTCCCTCATAAAAGAGGGTTGCCTTCTAGGGCAAAAAACCCTAACATAATCTCTACTGTTAGATCTGCGACCTTATAATGAACAGTCCAGATTTACAATGAAATTACAATATATTTTTACAAGGCAATTTTTGCTTCGGGGGCTTCGCCCCCGAACCCCCATTGGGGGACGCTACCCCCGAACCCCCGCTAGGGGCCCGCTTGCTCCCAGACCCCCCAGCCGGGGGGATGGACCCCGCAGAGGGGGTACCCCCCTTCTTCACTCCCTCGCGTGGAAGAGTGTACATACTTCTAGGGTGTAAATACTTCATGGGGTATAAACACGGCTGAAAGAAAGGACCTCTGAATCAGGAAGATAATCAGGCTCCACAACCAACAATAAGTTGTTAGGATCCGATCCTAACCCCTCTTCGTGGGTCATTAGTTAGTATGATATGTTTTCTATGTAATAAAGGAAAACATTAGTTAATAAGGACTAATAAATAAAGGAGAATAAGTCTATGTAAGAAGACCTAATAGAAGCTTCTGCTTCTAGAAAGATATTCCTCTAGAAGTTTCCTTAAAAGATAGAATTAGTATAAATTAGAGTAGGAGGTATTGTATAGCTTATCTTGATAATTATTGTAATAGAGCGTTTCTCTTCTGGAGGTTTCCCCCTCGAAGAGGCAAGTGAACATTGTTTCCTATCAATAAAGGTATTATTTTGGTATTTTGGTTTCATATATTGTGTTGTTCCGCTTTTACTCTCTGCAATATTTCTGTTTTGGCTATTATAATAGATCTGGTACCTTACAAGTGGTATTAGAGCACTTTTCTTGGAAGAAAGTTGTGGGTTTTTTTTTTCTTCAGGGTAGAGACGTATTCTGACGTCTTAAAGATACATAGATTTGTTGTTAAATGCATAAATATGCGTTTGGGGAAGCATGCATGTAGGAATTACAAGTGGTATTTAAGCGCACATTGTTGGCCACCCTTGTAACCCATGTTGGTACCCCTTCGAGTGGTAGCACATCAGAAAACACCTGTAAATAGATCGACCTAGATATCCTGTATCCCTCCATAGATAAACCAATCGACCTCCTGACTATTATAGTGCCACCGAGAAAAACACTTGGGAAGATACTCTCTTGTACCCGGGTAGTTGGGTAGTACGACTAAGGGCATGATCTAGCCTCCTTAGTTGGTGCTCTGAGATATTGGGACGAGTATTACTATTGGACCCCGCACGTATATCAGAGAGCTATAGCCCAAGGACAACCCTTGTCTATAGAAACCTTGAATACCCTAACCCTTGGGAAGGCAACAAAAACAAAACAAACAAGATCTATTGTCGTGCAACTTTACTTCCTGCATTCTGGTTGCGAAATTACCACATTTTTTCTTGTTAAGAATTTGGTCCTTTCAACACTGCAATATTCTTCAGATCGGAGTATAACTCCGTAGGAGTAAAAAAAAAAGTCTGGGGCCACCTACGCCCTTATTTGAGTTCTATCCCATTAGATTCCTCTCTTCATCCTAATTTCAATGGCACCTATCATTTTTAACCCTATTTTTCTGTGGTTCGACCCCTTTCCCACCACCCTATTTGAGACCTATCCCATTGGATTCCTCTCTTCATCCTGATCGTAATGGTACCTATCATTTTTAACCCTATTTTTATGTGGCCCGACCCCTTTCCCACCCCTCTATTGGCCCTGTATCCCACCAACCTCCTTATCCTAGGTTGTACACTCTCAATAATTTTTCCCCATGTCCCCTACTCAGACTCGTGGTCAGACCATGGAAGACTTGGACAATCGAGTCACCTCACTGAACGTGACCGTGACCACCCTCCACCAAGAATTCCAATAGTCCCTTGATGACAAGTTCAACACATTGACGCAACTCATCAAGGGGAAGTACCCCGAGTCCCACTTTGAGGATCTTCACTCCTCCCATTCTGAGCATCCTCATTCTTCCCACTCTCATTGGGGTCATCCACATTCCTGGAATAAGGTGCCCAAAGTTGAGATGCATAAATTTGATGGATCTGGCCCGACAAGAAGGGTGTCACAAATGGAACACTACTTCTCCCTCCATGATATTAGGAATGATGAAACCAAACTCCATGTGGGGGTTCTGTACTTCGATCAAGAAAGATGGAAATGGTGGAAATGGCATAAGAAATGCTATCCAGTCTTACCCACTTGGGCCATGTTCACCAAAGCGGTTTGTGCCTGCTTTGATAGGGAATCCCATTTTTTGGGCCGACTCACCAAGCTCAAACAAACAAGATCTGTGACTAAATTCATCACAACATTTGAATAGCTATCTATTTGCACCGAGGGATTATCAGATGAGTTCTATCTTGAATGTTTTATCAGTGGCTTAAAGGACGCCAGTGAGGCTCATGGTTGCATGCATTATCTGACCACTTAGTTGTAGACGTTCCAATTAGCCAGGGAAACAGAGACCATTCTTCAAGCCCAACACCTGCGCACTACAGTTCCCAATCGTCCTCGCCTAGGGACTACCTCATCTTTGACAGAAACGTTCAAAGTCCAAAAGGCATCTCCAACAGAAATGGTGGAGTGTCGCAAGAAAGGACTTTGTTATTACCGTGATGAAAAGTATTCGTTGTGCTATAAATGTCATGAAAAAAATTTCTTCTAGATTGATGCATCAACTTCCACTTCCTATGAAGACATCCCATCATATGAGGCTCTTGACCAAGAGGACGCCCAACCAAGTGTCCACCTTGAAGATTCAATTGCAACCCTTGTGGAACCAACAGAACCTGTCATATCTCTTCATTCCCTCTCAGGTATTTTGGCCCCACATACATTGAAGATCAAGGGCTACATCAAACATAGGATGGTCGTGGTGTTGATTGATAATGGTAGCACCCATAATTTTATTCACCACAGGCTTGTTAAGGAGCTTCATTTCTTTGTTTGACCAGTTTCTAATTTTCAAATCCTCATAGCTAATGGTGGTACGATGAAGTGTGGGGGTTGTTGTGAGAGTGTCAAACTCCAAATGGGTGATTATCATATGAAAACTCACATGTTCTCTATTTCCATGGGTGGCTGTGATATTGTATTGGGTGTGGAATGGCTTCACACCCTGGGATTGATTACAATGGAATACCAAGATTTATATATTAGCTTCAACTAAGAGGCTCACCCCTATACCCTATAGGCCTTTAAGATGCCCCCCTGAAATCATGAGCTCTCACAGGATGGAAAAATTGTTGAAGAAAGGCCACCATGGTGTGATTGCTCAATTTAATGTCATCAAGGTCACTGATCCAGCCTCTCCTGAAGTCCCTCCTAGCCTACAAATCATCTTGGACAAGTACCCTAGGATATTTGAGGTTCCAACAGACTTACCTCCCTCTAGGGGTGAGCATGATCATAGCATCCCTCTCCTTTCAGGTAGTCAAACCCCCAATGTACGCCCCTACAGATATCCATTTCTAAAAAAAATGAAATAGAAAAGATAGTACATGAATTACTAGAGGTGGGGGTAATTCACCCAAGTACCAACCCACATTCATCCCCAGTGGTGATGGTATTAAAGAAAGAAGTGTTGGGTTCATGTGTCCCAATTTTTGTGCCCTGAATAAACTGACCATCAAGGATAAGTTTCCCATTCCTGTCATTGATGATCTGTTGGATGAACTCCAGGGTGCATTTTTATTCACAAAATTAGACCTTTTCTCAGGCTATCACCAGATCCGGGTGAAGGAGGTAGATATTCCGAAGATGACTTTCAAAACTCATGAAGAAAATTATGAATCCTTGGTCATGCCTTTTGGCCTTTTCAATGCCCCATCCAGCTTCCAAAGTCTCATGAATAAAATATTGAAACCTTACCTTCGAAAGTTTGTCCTAGTTTTCTTTGATGACATCCTCATTTACATCCGCACTTGGGATGCCCACCTTCTCCATGTGGACAAAGTCCTTCTCTTTCTACAAGAAAACCAATTGTTTGTCAAAAATACCAAATGTTCCTTTAGGGCCAACGAAGTGGAATATTTGGGACACATTGTGGGTCAAGACGGGATAAGAGTGGACCCCAGAAAGATACAAGCTATGTAGGATTAGTCGTGACTCACGACCTTAAAGTGCCTCAGGGGTTTCCTCGATCTCACATGATATTACATGAATTGTGTACACCATTGTGGAAAAATTTCTAATCCCTTGACCAACCTTCTTAAGAAGAATGCATTTCATTGGACACCTATCGCCGAGCAAGCCTTCACAGTTTTAAAGCGGGCCATATGCACTACTCCAGTCTTAGCAGCTCCTGACTTCAACAAAATTTTTGTGGTAGAATTTGATGCTTTCGACACTGGTATTGGCACAATGCTCACAAAAGATGGTCGACCTCTGACCTTTACTAGTCAGGCATTGAGTGGCCGTAATTTGGGCAAGTCTACGTATGAAAAAGAAATGATGGCCATTCTCCATGTGGTGCACACATGGTGGTGATATCTTTCGGGACATCATTTTCAAATCAAAACAAATCACCATAGTCTGAAGTATTTTTTAGAGAAACAATTATCCTCCCTAGAAAAAAAAAAGTCACTGACCAAAATGTTGGGTTATGATTATGAAATCATATATAAAAAGGGAAAATAAAATATAGTGGTGGATGCCTTGTCATGAAAACATGAGGAGGATGGCTCCCTCTTTTCCTTGTCCTTACCTATTCTGGATTGGATTGAGGAAGTACGACAAGAGTGGCTAACACACCTTACTATGTCTAGGCTAATTCATCAACTTCAAGAGGACCCTAATCCTCCCCTCTGCTACACTTGGAAAGACAATATTCTCAGGTATAAGGATTACCTGGTTCTGTCACCATCTTCAAACCTTAATATGAGGCTCTTAAATGAGTTACACTCATCTGTTATTGCGGGCCACTCTGGCTTCCAAAATACCTATGCTTGTTTCCATTGTTCTTTTTTTTGGGAATGAATGGACATATTTCTCTTTGTCACTGAATGTGAGGTGTGCCAACACAATAAAGGTGAAACCATCAAGTCTCCAGGAGATCTGTAACCCATACCCATTCCAGCTTCTATGTGGATGAACATCTCCATGGAATTTATAGTGGGCCTCCCTAAAGCTGTGAATAAGTCAATCATCATGGTGGTGGTTGATCACCTCTCCAATTATGATCATTTTTGTGCATTACCCCACCCTTTCACACTGACATTGGTAGCGCAAGTTTTCCTTGATCATATTTTCAAGTTGCATGACATTCCCACCTCTATTGTGTCTGATCGTGACCCAACTTTCACCAACACATTTTGGCAAGAGTTGTTTAAATTGTAGGGCACCCAACTTAACACGAGCATTGCCTATCACCCCCAGTCCGACGACAAAACAAAAGTGGTCAACAAATGTTTGGAACCCTACTTGCGATGTTTTGCTTCTGACAAACAACACCAATGGGTGCAATGGCTTCCCTTGGAAGAATGGTGGTACAATAATTCATATCATACAACCATTAAAATGACCCCATATGAAGCAGTATATGACCAACGACCACCTACAATCACTACATATCTTCCAGGCACATCAAATGTCCAATCTATTGATAAAATGTTGTAAGGTAGAACAACCACCCTTGCGGCTATGAAGGATAACCTCTACATGGCTCAAAATCGCATGAAACAACATGCAGACCAACATAGTTCAGAATGAGTTTTTCAGGAAGCTGATCAACTATTTCTTAGACTCCAACCTTACAAACAAACATATCTCAAAGCCTAGGGGCATCACAATTTGGAACCCAAGTTTTATGGCCCCTATCATATCAAGTGTATTGGTTCAATAGCCTACACATTGACCCTTCCAGCTACTTCCAAAATCCATCTGGTGTTCCATGTTTCCTGTTTAAAGAAAGTGGTGGGACAAAATTGCAAGGTCCAAACCATCCTTTTTGAATTAGATGAAGGAGGCTCCCTTTGGATCCAACTAGAAGTCGTCCTCAATGCACGCGAATGTCAGTTGCATGGCAGGACTATCAAGGAAGTGTTGATTAAGTGGAAGGACACATCACCAGAGGATGCAACTTGGGAACCATCGACCATACTCCAACAATTTTCACATCTTCATATTTGAGGACAAGGCCGCTTTTGAAGGGGTAGGGCATGTTAGGATATGATCCTAACCCCTCTTTGTGGGTCATTAATTAGTATGATATATTTTCTTTGTAATAAAGACCAACATTAGTTAATAAGGTCTATTAAATAAAGGAGAATAAGTCAATGTGAGAAGACCTAATAGAAGCTTTCGCTTCTAGAAAGATCTTCCTCTAGAAGTTTCCTTAAAAGATAAAATTAGTATAAATAAGAGTAGGATATATTGGATAATTTGTCTTGAGAATTATTGTAATAGAGTGTTGCTTTGCTAGAGGTTTCCCCCTCGAAGAGGCAAGTGAACATTGTTTCCTATCAATAAAGGTATTATTTTGGTGTTATTGTTTCATCTATTGTGTTGTTCCACTTTTATTCTTTGCAATATTTGTGTTTTGGCTATTATAATAGATCTGGTACCTTACAAAAGTAACTTCTCTTTTAATTTGGGAAATCTAGATTTTTTTTTCAAGCTTGAATATTGCTTGGTGAAAATCAAGTAGGTAATTTATATATTTAAGGATTCTACTATTTGACATACATACTAATCTTGGAAAAAAGGAGCTATGAAATTTAAGTCAAAATGTTGTTTCTATTTAATTTTAGAAGCAATATAAAGAGGGACCATGATGTTACATGTTTCCAAAATCATTTAAGAAATACATATGAGATAAAGCATATTCAAAATTGTGTTACATTATAGTGAGCCAAATAACAAAGCATGGCTTTTATATTGCATGATTTAAAAAATCCTAGAGAAACCAAGGTCAAAACACAACTTAGATGTATAATGTCAATCATATAGGCAACATGGTGAGTGAAGACTTTGAATATCTTCATCCTTAACCTACACCAACAATATTTACTAATAATGAACAAGGAATTGCTTATGGATAGTCAACATCCCAACACAATAAAAAATGGAGAAGGAATGAAGTACATACAGAGATTTCTTTCCACTACCACACTCCACTTCCTACAACAATATCATTTTTTTTAATACATGATTATCTCATGCATCTTTCTAGAAACATTGTCCAAGAATCATTGCAACATGTCATGAAACAAACAACAACTAACACGTAACATGTAAAAAATGACATCACTAAGAACCCAATGAATTGAGTGTTGCACACTGCCCATTCCCCACCATTGACACACATGGCACTTTAAAAACATTTGGCTAGTCACACCATCATAGTACACCAAGACCACAAACAAGGAAAATCACACTAACACTAGAATATATAAACAAAAACAACAACAAAAACAAATAAGAAAAAAATTAAAAATACACATGGCCACTAGTATTATGTTTAATTGAGACCAAAAACTAGGAAAACACTCATAATGGTCCCCCAAAAATGTGCATCTACTCACACTTAAAAAAATGGCATCTCACACCATCATGTTACATGAGATTATAAACCACCACAAACTGGGTAAAGCACATGATAACAATGCACCTAGAAAAATAAAAAAAATACCTAGCTACCATAAATGTTTTGTTACACGATGAAACATATTTTGACAAAGCACGCTAACAAACCCTCGAGACACCATTTCCTTGTATTTTGTAACACCACCCATCACCCACACACCAAGATGATAACACATCATCTTAATAGAATGACACACATACCTAACATATTGTTTCATAATGTTAGCTTACATGAATATTTTTGGTGAAGCATGCTAAATCTATACCTCGTTTTATTCATTATAATGGAATTTCTTAAGTCAATTTCTATAAACCATTATAAACCCAAATTTCCTCTTATTGATGATGGATTGAATGTATGCACTATACAAATGCTAATAAAAAAAATGCAATAATGTGTGAATATAAGATAGCTAACAATTGTAAACCCCCAGAAAAACAAGCTACATATGGAAACATAAATTATTATAAATTATTAAATAACCCTAAACAATGGAGCACACATATATCACATCCACATTAAAAGTATCAATATTCCAATTGAATTGTGTGCATACTTCACATCCACATTAAAATGGAGGTGGCTAGATGAACTAGAAACAAAATTTAATAAAATACTTTTTAGAGTTTAACATGGTTCATAGAATGCAACCTCTAGAAACACTTATCTATTCTACTTTACATGGATTCACAATGAAATTTTTAGCTTTAGATATATCCCTATTGTGTAGACAAGCTACAAAGTATTGACTTCATTTAAGAGGTTCATTACAACAACTCTATCGGGCAAAGCAGGGATGGCACCCTTTTCTGTTGTTGTTATAGCACCAACAAAATTGGCAAATCTCAACACTTTCCTTAGTCTTTGTTCATTCTGCAAAATGTAAGAAAAATAGTTAGCTAACCAGAACACACATTATGAAGCTTGGTAATGTAATTGCACACCAAGACAACAATGAAAGAAACATAATTATCATATATAAACCACCATTGACTAGAGTGACTATATATTTTCGGACAATGAAAAACTATCCATTTGTGTAGCCAAAAAGTAGAGTTGATAATATAAATCCCATGTGAATACATGTCTCAAGGGGGAGTTCAGTGGAGAGAATTTCAATAACATGATCCATGGTTACGGAAAGTGCAAGTCCAAAGGACTATCTAGCTTTATAGTTCACAATCTTCATATTCTAGCTTTGCTTAAGGATTAGAGAAAACCATGGTGAGGTGAGAGCGAAAAGTGAAATGCACATGTTTAAAGTGGCACAAAACATACTAATATTTGCATTGCTCTTCACTTTGAAAATGCAATAATAGAAAACATGGTGGATAGATGAAACCTATAATTACCTGAAGCAATGACATATCCTTAACAAGCTCAGTAAGAAATGCCCCAACATATGCATCGCCAGCCCCTGTTGTATCAATTGTCTTGACTGGTACACTGCTAACCCTCCCGCGAAAAGCCTACAATAAAAGAATAAAAAAACATCTAGATCATAAATATAACACCTTTTCTAAATCAAGCAAAACACAACTAGTGTAAACACAATTAGTGTTTTGTATAATCAAGATGGCGGTAACTTCTTAGTCCTAACTCCTTAGTGAACATTATCTCATTAGACTACTAAGAATTATTAGTAGTTTATACTAATTTAAAAAACACATGTTCTAAAGGTTCATCCAATCCCAAAGACACACCTAGTAATAAAGGTCAATATCACAAGGAAAAAAAATGCAAAGACTTAAGTTAAGAGGTATCACAGGGAAGCCCGGTAAGGTGATAAGCTCTAATGGCATGACAAAATTATTGAAAAAGGGGCATCAATGCATTATTGCACAACTATGCTCACGAGATGTTCAAACATCTAAGCCATCTATTCCTCAAGAT
>ML811674.1:21824-36544 GCA_009831015.1 Picea engelmannii | reverse complement strand
AAGGATTAGAGAAAACCATGGTGAGGTGAGAGCGAAAAGTGAAATGCACATGTTTAAAGTGGCACAAAACATACTAATATTTGCATTGCTCTTCACTTTGAAAATGCAATAATAGAAAACATGGTGGATAGATGAAACCTATAGTTACCTGAAGCAACGACATATCCTTAACAAGCTCAGTAAGAAATGCCCCAACATATGCATCACCAGCCCCTGTTGTATCAACTGTCTTGACTGGTACACTGCTAACCTTCCCGCGAAAAGCCTACAATAAAAGAATAAAACAACATCTAGATCATAAATATAACACATTTTCTAAATCAAGCAAAACACAACTAGTGTAAACACAATTAGTGTTTTGTATAATCAAGATGGCAGTGACTTCTTAGTCCTAACTCCTTAGTGAACATTATCCCATTAAACTACTAAGAATTATTAGTAGCTTATACTAATTTAAAAAAACACATGTTCTAAAGATTCATCCAATCCCAAAGACACACTTAGTAATAAAGGTCAATATCACAAGGAAAAAAATGCAAAGACTTAAATAGCCTATAAACCAATACCAATTTCTAACATAAAGTTAAAATCAATACCTTTGATTTGGTGCTAGAAAAAGATTCACTTACATAAACTAAGTAAACTTCCAAAAGTTATATATAACTACAAATACAAAAGCCAAAGACACTCAACACTAGTGGCTTGAAAATATGAAAAATAATATATTAGACAGTTAAGCAAATGAAAATATGAAAAATATATTAGACAGTTAAGCAAATGGATATTTTAATTTTGTGTAATGTAGAAATTTAAAATCAGAAAAGCAAGTGAGTTTTTCAGAAATAATAATATTTTAATTTTATACCTAAAAACATAAACTATGAACATTGATTTTCAATATATCATTTCATTTCAACATAAAATATATGTTGTATTTAGAAAAAATTGACATTTCAAGTGACAATTTTACAAAGAAAAGAAAAGCAAAATGAATTTAAAATTAATTACATTACTTATTATTCACATACACCAACCTTGGTATAATATCTGCAACCTTTTTCCCCCTCAGTTAGAAGCAGTAACTTTAGTCCGGGATGCCAAAGTGACATGACCACCTCATCATTTTCATAGTCTGCTCCATTTGTAAGGAATGCTGCTTCATCTTCATTGATCTATTCAAAAGATAAAAAAAAGATCAGTAACTGAAAATTGCAATAATATATTTTTTACCTATTCGAAAAATGAAAAAAAGATTGGTAACTGAAAATTGCAATAATATATTTTATGAATATAAAATAGAGACTTGAGAGAGCGGTACATAAATGTCACAACTTTTTTGGGTCCTCAGAGACCGTGCTCAGGGAAGGATCACTAGAAGACAAAGGTCAGTTACGAGTTACAATAAACCCTAGCAGGGAGGGTACCACCTTGTTTCAGGCCGGGAGTTATCCAGATTTTTTTAGATATCTTGAATCAATTCCTGCATAAGCAGGAGGACGATTTCAGGGTTTTTCATTTGTAACGGAATATGTATTTTAGGATACAAGGTTAGAGGAAAATCTCTGGGTATTTTTCTTTATTTCTAGAATTTAACCCATACACACATTTCCCCACTTAATACTCTACTAAACTTCATCTTCAACATTATGCAAAGAATTGAACCTACACTTTAGCAGGTGAATAAGATACACCCATTTCCACACTTAATACTTAATACTTCAGTAATCTTCATCGTCAACATTATACACATTTCCATACTTAATACTCCAGTAATCTTCATCGTCAACATTATGCAAGTGCAATGTCACTATTGGAATCCTGGAACCAAAACACTGAGCCAACAGAGGAGACAACAGCTTTACGCATTTATCTGCTTATGTTGTATATTGCTGTAGCTTCCCATGAAGGGGCAAATGCTGCGGAATGTGGCGCAATACATGAAGAAAGCTTTCGAATTTGGGTATATGTACCAAGTAGCTGTGGTATGCTGCATTTGCTTTGTCAGAATATATATGTAGCAGAAAAATCCTTTCAACAAGCCTGCAACCTTTACTACATGCAATCTCTTCTATGGATCCACCTTGTAGAGTGTTGTATTTCAGCCCATGGAAAGGAACTATTAGGAACACCCAATTCTGACTCAGCTGTTCGGGAGGATCAATTGAAGTGCTTCAATGTTGCATTGTGGCTTCTAAATCGGAATGATGGAGGATCAATTAAAGTGCTTCAATGTTGCATCATGGCTTCTAAATCGGAATGATGGTAAGGCTGCTAAGCCTGGGGCATCTGGATTTTCAATTGAAAATAAGGAAGATAAAGATTCTAGCAAGGCAATTGTTGGAATTAAAAATTTGAATCAAAATAGTAACACCACAGGTGAGTCAAGGGGAGCATCAAACTTAACTCCGGGGTTCAAAACTTCAACAGTGCAAATGGTGATGTTATGGAATCTAAATCTAGTTATGGTTCAAACAACCTAATCTCTATCTCAGTTAATTCTGGTTCAAACAACCTAATCTCCATTTCAGTTATTTCAGTTAATCCTTATAAAGAAATGCAAATAAACCAAAACATGCTACAAAATAGACTATTTTTTTTGTTTTGGACATGGAGATTCACATTGTTGACCAATTTCTTCTGGCTTTCATTTTTAAAGGGGTTTTATAATTGTAAAAAAAAAGTCAATATATTATTGTAAGTATTGGGATGTGAGGTAACTGGGTTTATGGGTATTGAGGATATAGAAAGATTTTATAATTGTGAAAAAAAACGTCTATATATTATTGTAAGTATTGGGATGCGGTAACTGGGTTTATGGGTATTGAGAGTATAAAAAGAGGTATCTAGTACAAATATAACTTTTTATATTAAAAAGATGTATTGGGAGGGCATCCAACAAAAAGATTTTGAAAGATATTTATTAATATTTAGTGAGATTAGAAGTATTCTTTAATATCCCACGAATACAAGTTAGCATAGATTCAGAGAGTGAAAACCAGTGGTTTCGGAAGATATTATATATATACAACTCTACTTTTTTAAAACCATTTGAATGCACTTAATATGTAACTGGATTTCATTATTTTTGTTTGAGACTGTTTTCCTCATTAAAATAGTTCACACAATGCGAAAGAATAGCACCTTAATCAGGTCTGCCTTATCCCAGATGCTGAGAATTCCTTTACGAGCTTCCTCGGGAGATGGCCACAGTGGCAATCTAAGATTCGGATCATAAGATAAAAAAGCACCAGCGCTTTTTGCAATCTTCATAGCTTCAAGATGCGCTGATCTGCATGGTTCTGAGATCAGACTTATTGATCCATAATGAAATATTCTTGCCTGCAAACAAATTATATTACAATTCAAAACGTTAGTAAAGGGAACAAATTTTCAGGGTCATACAATTTTAATCACTACAATGGCTTGAGTCCTGATATTATAAGAGTGTGTATACAGCGGAAAAAAAAAGAAATTGCCACCTTCAAGCAGCATTAAACAAAGCCAACTAGACGAATCTTAAAATTTGAAATCAGCACTGACTGATAAAATACTTGACCTCCAATAAACAACCATAAGTCCAATGCATCAAGAACCAAAAGCACGAGGTTTGATTTTTCACAGATTTCATCCGTTCAAACTCTGTATCGGATGAAGACCACCATGCATTGAGGGTGTGAGACAAATCTAACTTCTTGTGTAGGAGAACATAAAGTTTCTCCCCATCATACTGAAAGAAATAGTCTTACCTCAAGGCCATCTCCAATATCTCTATCTTGGGCCATGAAGGGTATTTTTTACCTTGGGTGAACTTCACATAAGGTAAGATTTTGCAGGTCTCTAACATTGAATTTGCCTGAAGTCAACAAGGATTTTTTACATGCAAGACTTCTCCGACTTTGTCATGATATATTATTAGCATCCTATGTTCTATCAAAATGGAGGTTGGGATTTTCCTTCCATTGGGATGCCAATAACACCCCATGACTAAAATTTTGCATGAAGTCATATTCAAAGTAGGGTTTATGGTTTAGCCAAAACCAAAAATAACTTGACTTCAAAGTAGGGTTTGGGGTTATCCCAAACCACAAATAACTGCAGAATTTTCAGGAAAACTTGTATGTGATTTTTTTTTTATATATCTTATGTAACTTTCCAAAGTTTGTACAATGACATGTCAAAAGAATTATAACTAGGATAACTTGAAAGAATAGTGGAATTAACTAGGATAACTTGAAAGAACCGTGGGATTATCTATATGCAATATATACAAAACTACTAGGGAAAGGACAATACTATAAAAAATTAAGAACATTGTCAGTAACAAGGGCTTCACTCATTTAATTTCTACACTCTCTAAATCTCTTTTTCAAAAGTATAGTAAATGCATTCATACTTTGGATTTGTGTAAAAAGATGTTTGATTTCCTGGAACCATCTTCTTTAAGAATTCTGATTACATTGAGATTGAATAAAAAGGGTATGAACAGAAAAGGAATATGGAAATAAATGTGTTTAGGATTGTTCATTAGACTATGGTTTAGTGGTTGAGAAGGGACATTGTTATGTAAAATTCCAGGCTTAAACTTAAGTTGTGAGYCAAGTTTGACAGTTATATGCATCATTTATTAAAAAAATGTATGTTTTAGAATTTGAGGATTACAGTTTAGAATATACCCGTCGAATTAAGTYTACATCAAGTTCAGACTTGGTTAGTAGCATGTCGGCACTAGGATTACGATAAAACATAAACTCTCGTTCACCATCATGACGCAATGTCACGAATGCAAGCGCTGTTCTAGCATTTTTATCATAGCRTATGCCCCGRTCCAGTACACCGTTTTGCTTCAAAATGTCAACCAAATGAAGCCCAAATTCATCTTCACCAACCTGTAAACAATGAAAAGGATTCATGTGAACTGTCAGGCTAACATAATAAAAAACTTTCATTTGAATTCTCAATAACTTAGCTTTGGTTGCAGCTGAATAAAATTCACTACCTGAAACTTGTTAGAAACATACAAGAAAAAAAATACTGTCCTATTCCTATTTCTAAGAAAACACCAAACTTTATCTATCTAATCTCAGTGGAAAATACAATAAGTCAAAGAATAGAGCAGGAAACAAAGGGCATTATGCAAGGTCTTTCTGGTTTTGTCAAGTAGACATTCCCATTTCCTGCAAGTAAAATATTACTTGGTAGTATATGCAATGAGAAAATAGATCAGATATAGATTATGTGCTATCATACATGTCAAATGTGACAATAGAGGTTAAAACCAATCCTAGACTTGTATTTGTTATTGATCCAGTGAGAAGTACACACACTAAATTTAAAGTAAGTTACAAAGCCTGTGAAATGTGAATTTCCATGCAACTATATTTTAACCCAATCTATTCACCAGTGAAAACTGGCCCTTAAACAAATAGATGCATTATAGTATACTACCTTCCCAATGAAGGCTGAGAAACCACCAAACTTAGCTATTGCTACAGCAACATTTGCAGGTGCACCACCCGGGGCCTTTTTAAACACTGATGCCTCTGCTAATGAAACCCCTGAGACTGATGGGACAAAATCAATGAGCATCTCCCCGAAGGAAACAATCAAGTCTTTCCTCATAAGCTGGATTCCTTCATTCAGATTTAGGGTACTGAACTCTGTGCATACATAGAAGAACTATAAGTATAATCATGTTATTGGCATTTCAAGAAACTTACTATTAGAATTAAGGTTTTCTACAACACCATCAGTGAAATGTGAAATAAAGCTTTTGATAACATAAAAACAATCAGCATTAATTTTCTTCAAACAATTAGGGGAATTTTCACCCTATAGACTTGGGGTTCTTTGATAAACTTTAACTAACTCTGTAAAATGCTAGAAAATTCATCAGACTCGATGCYTAATTTTCATTGTACTTATTTYTTGCTATTTCATAAAAGGGATGCGTAAACTTAAAGATTGATGTTTRTTAAGATAATGAAAATCAAATAGAGAAAAAAATACAAATCAAAAGCTTTCATAAAAGGGATGCGTAAACTTAAAGATTGATGTTTGTTAAGATAATGAAAATCAAATAGAGAAAGAATACAAATCAAAAGCATGATGGAATGTTGATATGAGAAATATAAAAAGTAGGAATTTGCATCATAACTGGTATTTGAGGTATGAATTTATTATAGTTCTTTGGTTTTCTTAAAAAAAAACAAAAAAAACTAATACATAATAATTTAGAATTATCAAAATCATAAATCAAATGGTATTAGTAATATTGAAAAGATAATACAGGGATATTTGTTTAAAATCTCATGAGAAATTGGTAGATCCACAGATTTGAGTGATTATTTCTGTATAATTTTAATGTTCTAGGGGTCTTTGGGCATGTTGAATCCATTTCTACATTCARAAATGAATTTTAAACAACAAAAAATAGTGATTTGGTGCAAATTTATATGACTAAAAAAACCATTTCATAAAACAGTTAGACAAGACATTAATTAAAAAACATTCACCAGAGCCAACCAAACTCAACCACTGAGCTTTATATATATATATATATRTATATATATATATATATATATATATATATATATATATAATATTTTTATTTGGCTTTGGAAGTGAAGTGGTGGGTCAATGAGTCCAGTCCCAAAATCTGAACTGATAGGTGAAACCATGCATTTTTACAGCAATCTCAAACTTTCCACAAAAAATGGACATGGTGCACAAGTGAGAAATTGTTAGATCCATAGCACGAGTGAAAAATTGTTAGATCCATAGATTTGAGTGATTATTTCTTTAAAAATAAATTTTGAACAACAAAAAATAATAATAATTCTGTAAATTTATATCGCCAGATTCGGTGAAAAAAACCATTTCTTATAATAGCTACCAACGCCCGTATAATTTGATGAATTTGTCAAACCCCCTGTGAACGGGACTTGCATTCAACTTTGGTTGCCCCAAAGAAAAGAGTTAAGCTTGCAAAACACTAACTGACCAGCGGACATCATTGGCCAAAACCAATCTTGATGAATTTAAACGAGATTCAGTTCAACCAGGCTTTGCAGCCACCGTACACACTGCAGAGACGCACGAAATCCGCAGACCCTAAAGCCAATGGAGAGAGGAGGCAGCGACTCGGTAACGGAAAAAATAAAATATTTAGTGGGTAACATATAAAATACAAACAGTAAAACGAAACAGACAGCCGGACAACCCATTCTATGCCAATTTCATAAATAATCAAGTCACTAATGGATTTGCGTAAAAAGGTTACGCCACAATCACCATGCAAATCATCTTAGAGTTCACACCAGGAAAAAAACAGTACTCCTGTAAATTCTAACTGTGTTTTATGATAAGAATATTATAATGAACTCATGGTTTAGAAAGATGCCAGGGGATTTAAACTAAACTAGCAAACACCTCATTTTTAATAATATTAACGATCAACAATCAATCCAGACACCCAGACCTAAAAGAATCTGAAAGACATTTTGAGGAAATAGGAAAATCATACCATCTTCCTGAGATTTCCCACAATATCCACCGTTTGAATCTGAATCAACGTCCAAAGCTGCTGTTTCCGCTGTACGACCCGCTGTTGCCATTTTGATACTTCAATCAAATAATCAGAAGTGAGTGGAAGAGATTTTACAATACCAGCAGTAGGAAGAACAGAGATATCTGAAAATATCCAAAATATAAGCACAATCTGTATAGAGATTGAAAAAGAAATACTGATCACATGCACCACTTATGGAATTTATTTAAATAGCAGAAGCTGCTGTTTTAAGCGGCTGAAAGCAAGCTAAATTGCTAATATTAGCATGAGTAGTAATTCGAACTTCAGTTTATTCCGGTTTTATTGTTTTTTGAAGTTATCGTCCCCGCAATCACTGAGAAGCGAACTATTTATGGAAGTTTACTTAGTCAACTTGGTTATTTGAGTTATTTAAACGCCTTGGAGGAGTGGGTGTTGTACTATTTATGGAAGTTTTCATGTTATTTTTTAAATAGGGTTAAACAGTACTTATCCATATCCATATTTATGGAACTTTTACTTATCCATATCCATATCCATATTTATGGAAGTTTACTGTAATTATGGGAATGACAGAAATTAAAATTAACAGTGAACATTTTTCTAATTTAAGCGTTGCCACATCACATCACATGGACGAATGGGTAAGTCATTGGGATTATCTAGACGAGATTTTTGGAAACTCATCGATCATTATTTAGATGATTATTTAGGGGGTGAAACTTTTATTAGAGGGTACCTTTTTTAGTCTTATCATAGCCTTATCATAACAGGTCAATATGTCCATTTTATGAAAATTAAACCCGGTGGAATGGGAGGAATGGGTAAGTCATTGGGATTATCTAGACTGGATTTCTGGAAACTCATCCATGATTATTTAGGGGGTGAAACTTTTATTAGAGGGTTACCTCTTTTAGCCTTATCACAACAGGTCAACATGTCCACTTTATGAAAATTAAACCTGGAGAAGATAACAAACATGCTACCCAACCACCCAAAATATGAACCCAAGACAACTATTATAAATTGTTACTAATAAACTATTACAAAAATAAAGTGCATTATAATTCAAAGTAGGGAGACCTTTTCTCTATTAATTCCCCCACTCCCACCCTCATATATGAGGGTGAGGGTGGGGGTGAGGGGATTAATAGAGAAAACATAATATAATATTATGTTTTCTCTATTAATCCCTTCACTCCCACCCTCATACACCCTCTATTATGTTTTCTCTATTAATCTCCCCACCCTCATATATGAGGGTGGGGTGAGGGGATTAATAGAGAAAACATAATATAATGCGGGGGTGGGGGGATTAATAGAGAAAACATAATATTATATTATGCTTTCTCTATTATTCCCCCCACTCCCACCCTTATATGAGGGTGGGGGGATTAATAGAGAAAACATAATTGAGGGTGGGGGTATTAATAGAGAAAACATAATATAATGTGGGGGTGGGGGGATTAATATTATGTTTTCTCTATTAATCCCCTCACCCTCACCCTCACCCTCACCCTCACCCTCATATATTAATAAAGAAAATAATATAATATTATGTTTTCTCTATTAATCCCTGCACCCCCACCCTTATATTATGTTTTCTCTATTAATCCCCTCACCCAGACCCCCACCATGAGGATCGACATGGGGGGATTAATATTATGTTTCCTCTATTAATCCCCCCACCATCACACTCACCCTCATATATATGAGGGTGGGGGTGCGGGGATTAATAGAGGGTGAGGGTGCATGGTGGGGGTGAGGGGATTAATATTATGTTTTCTCTATTAATCCCCACACCCCCACCCTCATATATATGAGGGTGAGGGTAGGGGGATTAATAGAGAAAACATAATATTATATATGAGGGTGAGGGTGGGGGTGAGGAGATTAATAGAGAAAACAAAATATTATATTATGTTTTCTCTATTAATCACCCCCACCCCCACCCTCATATATATATATATATATATGAGAGTGAGGGTGAAGGTGATTAATAGAGAAAACATAATATTATATTATATATTATGTTTTCTCTATTAATCCCCTCATCCCCATCCTAAATATTATGTTTTATCTATTAATCCCCCCACGCCCACTCTCACCCTCACCCTCACCCTCATATATATATGAGGGTGGGGGTGGGGGTGGATGTGTGAGGATTAATAGAGAAAACATAATATTATATTATGTTTTCTCTATTAATCCTCACACCTCCACCCCCACCATATATGAGGGTTGGGGTGGCGCGATTAATAGAGAAAACATAATATAATATTATGTTTTCTCTATTAATCGTCCCACCCCCACCCTATATATGAGGGTGTGGGTGGGGGGATTATTAGAGAAAACATAGGGGATTATTAGAGAAAACATAATATTATATTACGAGGGTGGGGGTCGAGGGATTATTAGAGAAAACATAATATTATATTATGTTTTCTCTATTAATCCCCCCAACCCCACCCTCACCCTCATATATATACAAATTGTTATATGATTGATTTACATAGATTTACAAAAGCTCTTAGTATTAGTAATTCATTATACGGTAATGGGTATAAAGATAACATATGATTATAAACCGGAAATCGGAAATAAAGCATATCATTGATTTATTATATATTGGTTGATATCATGAATTTAACTAAGTAGAATATTTTATGAGATTATGTTAATATTATAAACAAAAGAGGATGTCTAACAAAATTGGAGGTGTAATTTTAATCTCACTACCAAATATTTTAATTTCAAAATATTGATCACACTACCAACCTTCCTAACCTCTTAACTCAACAAAAGTATGGTGATCTTGGAAAGCTTCTCTTAATGCTTTTCGAGCACAGAAACAAAATTCTAAAGAATCATAGGTAATCACTTACCCTCTTAAGGTCCGATAGACCAATTAGGTCTTAATGGACGTTAATCATCATCATCATCATCATCAATGATGAACCTCCATATTTGTATCCTTGACATTAGCATCATGGACAATGATTCTTGGAGTTGTAGCATGAGGATGTATGATTTGAGTGAGAAGGGCATTTAGTTTTGAGAGATTCCTACCTAGCTTTTTGGAGATATGTAGAACACTAAGTTTTAAATAAGTTGGCATGCCAAACGTTGGGTCTTTGTACTCTTTTTAGGAAACAATGATAAAGGTGATGAAAGAGTGCATGTGTCACATCATGTCGAGGGTGCTGCAGAATAGGGTGCATCGACCTCTAGTATGCATGGGATCCATGAGGGGATGTTGAAGGGGGAGTCTTCTTCTAGGCCTTTCCCCTTACAATCCCACCTAGCTTCTTTCCCCAATCTTGCTACAACCTGATAGGCTTCCTTTGCGTGGATATGTTTGAAAGAGGCATAGATTTGCATGTTGCTCGTTATGTATGATGGGGCACACCCACCTCATAAAATACATCTTCTCTATCATGCTCTAGATCCATGGAGTGTGTTATATTAAACTCCTTCAGTGGACACCCCATAGGTCGCTTACTTGTTGGTTGCTACACACTAACACTAAGTTTAGATGCCATCTTGTGAGGCTAGTCCTCTTGGGTTCTAAGGTTTAGGTTTTCCCAAATTAGAATTGGGTTACCCTCATCTATAATTATCGATAACAAGTGAAGGGACATTGATAATAATTTTCCATACTATGATTAGGATATCGCCTCAGAAGAAAGCCTTTTTTTGTGTGCAATAGATGACAAATTCTCTACCCATTTCAACCATGATGAGCCTTCGTCCATGTTGTCATCTAATTATGTCGAGTAAACCCTTATCAATGAGAAATTTTTCACTGTTAAAAACAAAATATCACAATTTTTTTACAATCAAACATTTTTTCTTAATATAAAAATACATAAATAAACTTAATTTTACTATAAAAAATTATTTCAATGAAAAATATACACTATCTTACACTATTATTAACATTTTTCAAATTCTGATATTTTTTAATCAACTTAGATAAAACTTTATGAAATAGAATGTTGTGAAACCCCTATATTATATTATCTAGAATAATGTTTTTAGAAGGAAATATTTCTTTGTATTTACAAAGATAAATGAAATGCTCTCTAATTTGGGTGTGGGGTGGTCTATAAGATTTAAAAAATAATAACGTTTATTTTCTTTTAACATTTATCTTAAATAAATGCAACACTTATCTTAAATAAATGGGCATTGTTTTTTCTTACGATAAAAATATATTACCACTAAATCAATATTGTGAATATTTAATTATATAATTTTAAAAATCTTTTTCTATTTTTCACAATTTTTATGAGATTTCCTTGAATTATTATTATTTTTTATTTATAAAAGTGTTTTTTATTTTAACTTTGTATTCAATAAATTATTATTTTTTACCAAATTGTTATTATTTTGTGTTTGATAGTTTAAGTGATAAGATTTTCAAATTTTAAAAAGTAATATTATGATATTTGAATTTAGGAGATTGAATTATGTGTGAGTTTGTAAAATGTCTAACATTTTGAGTGGATTCATTTTTTTCTAGTTAATCTAAATAAGTAAACATGTTTTTAATATAAGATTTTTTTTTTTAAATTTTTCATATTTTTAGATAGACTTTTCAAGGATGTTGTGAATTTCAAATTTTCTATATATGTTTTTAATAGTTTGGCCTTGTAATGTATTGGATTGATGGGTTATTGCCACAATTTGAAGAGAATGAGCAATGCAACATAGGATCTCTTCATGACAACGATTTTACCCTATCCACTACATCATATCTTCTCCCATGGTAAGCTTTATTGTGCTTGGACCCTTGAGTTCCATGTTGAACCACATTTTCTCTATCACTCTCAATTCATCTCCAACACCCAATGGCAGTAGATTAGCAGTGATAACTGACAAGTGTTCGTTGTGTCCTTCCTTCTTTGAGTTGGGTATCTATTTCACAAGGATGATAACATCCCCCTTGAGATTCTTCAAAGATTCCTTCTCCTCCCCTTAGTTAGTGAGTGGTCTCCCATCTCCAAGGCATTCTACTCTAAGCCATTTTAGGATGGAAAAGACAACCTTTATCCCTTATATCCCTATGGATTAGGAAGCTCTCGAACAAACCAAATTTATCTCTAACATTACTTGATCTATCACTTTAATGGGATCTATTCTTGGTTGTTAAACCTTTAGAAGTGGATTTATCATAACTAAAGTCCCTTGCTCAAGGAATAAGCCTTCATTTACACTATGCAAAAGTTTTCTTCATAACAGAGTAATTGTATCTTTGATTAGAACATAATTTTGAACTCCGGGCCATGGTTTTGGGGTCATGTGGTGTGCGTAAAGCCTTGGCTTCCTAAAATTTTCTTTCATCAGATGTTTTCTCTACAATGCTAGTGTGGGTCTAGCTATCAAATCTCCCTCTTCAATTGCGGGCCTATGAATCTTTGAGTACAATCAGGGATGGAATTGGTAAGTTCAACTTTTGATGTTCAATATTGAGGAAAATAAATATTAGAACTTATGCTCAGATTTGTGTAGACATGGATTTCCTTAAAGACCAATAAGAAAAGATTCAACAGAGGCCAAAGACTATGTATGGAAGAAAAAGCTTGTGTTGGAAATATTCTTTTCATTGATGCCAAAGACAGGGGGAGCCTACAAATGTCGAATATAAATATTACAAGCCTACAAATGTCCAAGATAAATATTTCAAGATGGATATTGTTGAAAGTAATACTTTTGGATTTTTGATGATCAATTTGGAAACCCTATATTTGAATAAATTTTTACCCTACATACCTAGCTCAAATGGGAACACAAGTTATATGGTTGGAAATATTATTCCGAGACCTTTCCAATGGTATAATACATTCCCTCTAACTCCCTAAGAATGAGGATATATGAATTTTTTCGTCTGACAACCCAACCATAAAATTGAGGTCAACTCAACCAATCTTTATAGGTCGGCCCTGAAAGTGGGGATATAATTACTATAAATACATGATAGATGTGCACATTTATAGTGAAACCAAGCAAGATATCAAGTCTTAGGTGTGCATAAGTGATTTGAAGTGCGCTAAAGGTAACAAAGAGTCTTTTTGGGATCTAAAGGTGTGTAAGAGAAGTCTGAGGTATTTTCTTGGGGTCTTTCTTGTTCTCAAGGTGCCCTATGAAGAAATAAAGTTCTGTGATGCTGCCGTATGCACTCTTTTGAGGTTGTGGTGTTGCAATGTGCGCTATTATGAGGTTGTACTGTTACTGTAAGGGATTATATTATGAGAATGATGCTATGAGGCTTGCTAGGGTATGAAGGATACATGTGACTAAGGTTTGAAGTATTGTCTGTGGAATGAAGCATACAGGTGAAGTCATAAGTACTCTGTGTATGAATATCTTGGATTGATGTCTACACATATCTTGTTGAGTTGGTGCTCAGGTGAGGAGATTAATGTCTCCAACATGTTGGTGCTTGCAAATATTGTAACAATAGGTTGGTGCCTATAGGTGTTGCTGAGTTGGTACTCAGTTGAGGAGATTGGTGTCTCCAGTAGGTTGGTTCCCACATATTGTTGAGTTGGTGCTTAGTTAAGGGGATTGGTGTCTCCAGTAGGTTGGTTCCTTTAATCTTTGTAACATTAGGTTGGTGCCTACATGAATTCATAAAGATAAATATTACGATTTTCTCCCAATTCGGTTTCCATGTTAAACTCTGTGCATTATGATTTGAGTTTATATGTGATTATTGTTTCTCAGTTAATGAATAATTGATGAATGGTTACATAAAGTAAAAAATATCTTATATTGATTCACCTCTGTAGTGCACCAATTGCTCTGATACCAATTTGTAGTGCACCAATTGCTCTGATACCAATTTGTAGTGTACCCTTCACTACCCAGGTTCACCCAACCTCTCGGTTTACCATTCATTACATGGATGTAAAAACAAATGCATTTAACCAGAATTAAACACACTTAACAACTCAGAGTAAAATATATGGGTACTGCTATAATTAAATGTTCCATAACATTCATCATTAATTTCATTTACACAACGAAAAACATGATACAGAACAACACAGTCATGCCAAACATGTTAAATCATAATTCAGAATACTTATCTTGTATCAGCTGGAGAAATCACCAACCAAGTGCAGGCCTTCCACGAACCTCCCAGCCTTAGACCACACTGTTCATCAGC
>ML811674.1:0-21774 GCA_009831015.1 Picea engelmannii | reverse complement strand
AGCTCTCCCAGGAATCTCCCACGCTCACTGCACACAGACCCTCATTCCCCACATGCCTGTTCCACCCCAGGAGAGTGCACCTTCTCTGTCACCTAGACAGTCCTTCGGATGCCAGTCTCCCTTACCTTGGGTTACAGGAACAGGCCAGACCGAAATTCTCCGGGCTCTATGGCAGCTACAGGGATTTCTCTCAGGAGTTCTCTTCTCCCTCTGCGCACTCTCTCAGCTAGAGGAGTCGCTCACAGGCCAACAAGCCTCACGCAGTCCAGCACTGCGTGGTCACAACAATCCACGTAAAACACAGACAAGTTCTTTCTAAAACGGTTCAGCTGTCACAGGATAATCTCACGGTGATGATTTCAGAGCAGGCTTCACGCACAGGCTAGCTCAGTTTTCCCATACAATCGCAGGATGATTCCACTCGAGTCCAGCACAAAGAATTCGAGTTCAGGAATGCGTTTCCGGGTTTACTAGAACAGACCCCGACTCATAGCTCTGGACAGGGTATTACCCGGTTTTCCTCAGGCAAAACACAGCTAACGGTTTCAGAGATGAATCCGGATATCCCCCCAGAGGTCGTACCTTCCACGCACATAGATTCGGTTCAGAATGGAGGAGCCCCCCCCCACGGTTTAGTTCAAGGATTATATTTGCATGCACCAGGGTTGACACTTGTCACCTTGGGAACTGCATGCGTTCCATCCGTACGCCCTTCTCCCACCACTTGGGAAATCACGGGCCCTTCCAAAGGACTTAGGTTAAAATAATGTGCACATGGATTTTTAGGAATAATAATAAAATATTATTCCAGGCCTAAGCCCCCTAGGCTTAGCCCCTAGGTTCCACACTCAGCCCCTTTCCCACCTTCCAGCCCCTAGTTCCTTGCCCCTTCTGTGGACGCTCAGTCCCCCATCACTCTTTCATCGTGGACGGTCTGCACTGGTGGTATTTATATTTTATTAATTGACCTGCATACATACAAGTACATCAACAGGCTCCTGGCCTTCAACACTTAGGCTCCCTGGCCTAACAAAACTCATAAGCCTACAACTTCTTCAAAACTTGGCTCACCAGCCTATAGAACATATTTACAATTTTTTTGCATATAACATGATCTGCAATGGGGCTCGGCCTTGGGGACACTACAACCTCCCTCTCAATATAAGCATAAGTTCAACAATTGGTACCAAAGCAGGTTCCTTTAGAAACAATCTAACCATTGGAAGGTAGATCTCAGGAGCACACATGGTTGGTCAAGAAGAATTCCTCTTCATATTCATGGATACAAAGTCCGCTGATAAAGAAAATGAAGACTATCAGAAAGACAGATTAAGAAGAATAAGAGATTTATGGGGAAGTGAATCTTGAAGAAGAACTCGTTAGTGCCTTATAAGAAATAGACATACTCAAGGGAAAGAATAAAAAGAAGAAAGAGCAATTGAAAAAATATGAAAACAAGGATCATGATCTTGATGAAACATAAAAATAGTTATCATCCTGAAGACTCAAATAGAAGAGGAAAAAAGGATAGAAGAAGAGGTGAAAATTCAACTAAAAGGAAAGGAACAAAATTGCGAGAAGCTAGAGGCTGAAATGGTTTCCTTAAGAAATGAACTAGAGAAAACAACTGATCAGTTAAATAGAATCTTGAAGTTTGGAAAGAGTACTGAAATATTAGATAATATTCTCAGTTTCCAAAGGTCACCATTCACCGAGACAGGTCTTGGTTATGAAAAAAACAAAAGATCCATGAGGGAGATGCAAGAACTAAGGTCACAAAGCCATCTGAAAAGGAAAATGAAGAAAACCCTAAAAGCTATGCCAATATTCTCAAAGGCTCCATCAATAATGAAAGCAACAACATGAGAGGAAATGACGACCAACATAAATCTGATTCTTCCCACAAGAATGAGTTCATAAGAGTTGTTCAACCAAGAAGACCTTTCATAAACCGGTACCAAAATCTCTTTCTTGGCTATTGTTTTTCTTGCAATAATTTTGGTTGTAAAGAAATAGGTTGTAGATATTATGAAATAAGTGATCATGTGAGAGATATAATTAGAGGTTCTTATAAAACCTAAAAGAATGATTATGTGAGCAGCACAACCAAAATTTCTCATGGGTTTGTGGATATAAACTACAATTCATTTTCTCCCCTACTTGATTACAACATTGAATGTTATAAGTGCAATAACTATGGCCACATAGCCCGTGATTGTAGAAGCAACAAATTAAAGTCTTCTAAACAAAACAAGGAAGAAGATGTTCTTACCAAGCATAGAGAAGAATGCACAAAGGTGTGGAAAAGGAAGCAAAATAACCAAAGAAGGAAGAATTTGGACTTGCAATGTATGCACAAGACAAAGGAATCCAATGGTACATTGATAATAGATGTTCAAAACACATGACAGGGAATCAAAACAAATTTCTCACCCTAAAGGAAGAAAAAGGAGGTAGTGTTACCTTTGGGGATAATGCTTCTGCAAGGATAGTTGGAAAATGTACCTTTAGTCTTGATGATGGAAAGACTAAAACACAAAATGTCTTGTATGTTGAAGGGTTAAAACACAATATTCTAAGTGTTAGTCAGTTGTGTGATCAAGGTTACAACTTCACATTTAATTCTGAAAGATGTGAGATAAGGAAAACAAGTTCAAGAAGATTGGTGGTGAAAGCAAATAGAACCCCGAGCAATGTATACGTTCTCGATGAAGTCAAAGGAGACAAATGTTGTATGGGACAAGTAAATGAGAGTTGATTGTGGCATAAAACGATGGGTCATGTAAACTTTGACAATCTAGTAAAAATCAGCAAGACACAAGCAATAAGAGATATGCCAAGGATCCCAAAACCTACCAACATTATTTGCAAGCCATGTCAGCATGAGAAGTAGATGAGAGTTAGTTTCAAAACAAAGGAGTACTCAACATCAAGGACATTGGAACTTGTACAAAGATACCTATGCAAGCCAACAAGAACACAAACTTTAAAAGGTGAGAGTTATTTTATGTTGTTATTGATGATTACACAATATTGACATGGGTTACATTTCTTAAATAAAAATATGAAGCATTTGAGAATTTTAAATCTTTCAAAGCCCTAGTTGAAAATGAGACTCATTTAAAAATCAAGTGCTTAAGATCATACAAAGGAGGTGAGTTTACATCTTATGAGTTTGATGAATTTTGTGAGAATCATGGAATCAAGAGACATTTTTCAGTAGCAAGGACTCCACAACAAAATGGAGTTGTATAAAGGGAGAACATAAATGTACAAGAAATGGATAGAATAATGTTGAATGAATCCAAACTACTAGACACCTTTTGGAGAGAAACAATTAGCACAACAATTTACATTTTGAATAGAGCACAAATTGGAGTGAACAACAACAAAACACCTTATGAATTATGGAAAGGTAGACCAACTACAGTCAAATACTTCAAAGTATTTGTGAGCAAGTTATATATAAAGAGAAACAAAGATAACTTAGGAAAGCTTGATTCCAGGATAAATGAATGTATCTTTCTTAGCTATGCATTTGGAAGCAAGGCCTACAAATACTACAACAAAAGATTGTGCAAGGTTGTATATAGTATTGATGTAAGAGTGGATGAAGCAATACCTCAAGACGAAAAGTCACAAACAAAGGAAGATCCAGAGGAGACAATATATGTAATGCACCCAACCTTATACTTGTTGGGCTATGCCACACATTAACTCTTGTGAAACTGTATAAATTGTAACATCCCTAGATCAGCCAGGCCGGGGCCATGTCACTCCATAAAAACAATAATACCAACTATATATATATATATATATATATATATATATATATATATATAAACATACAAATACATTATGCAAATGCACATAATTCATGCAGAAATAACAATAAACATATTCATGCAACATACACATGCAATAACCATAAACGTAAAGCATTGATAGATACACAACATGTAATTCACACACAATTGATACTTATCTTTTATAGAAGACCACCAAATGCGTGCAGAACTTCCACGATCCTCCCAGACTTAGACCACGCTGCTCATAACTCTCAACAATGGGTCACCCCTAAACTGGGACTAAACTCCACCCGGGTAAAGGGTTTCCTAGTCTAGGCTCAGACAAATTAGATAACATGAAGGATCTCGTTCCAGGAGACAGCTCAAACTAACAGCCTACAACCTCTCATTCCCCACATGCCTGTCCCACCCCAGGAAGTGTGCCCCTTCTCTGCTAAAAAATCCTTCAGCTGCCCCACTTCCCTTCCAGGGCTTCAACAACATGCCAGACATGAATTCTCAGAGCACTATAGCTTCAGTTGGGCTCCCTCAGGAAATAAATTCCCATCAATTCTCTCACCTGGAGAGAGTTTCTCATGGGCATGACAACCTGCCTCTTCAATCCCATAGGCCTGACAACCCACTTCCTCAATCCAACTCTCTAGTCAACCAGGTACATGCTCAGGTGAAGGAAACAACCAAAAACGGATATGGAACAGGTGATGGAAGCGACCACGATCAAGAAATGAATGAAGATGGTAGCAACAAGAATCAATTAAGGAACAATACTGGCTCGGGTACAGTACGATGCTGGCTCAAGTACAATACCATTACTCTACTCGTGACAATGAGGTACTTCGTACAACTTCTTGGTTGCAGAGGTCGAACGATGGAGGTCTCAGAGTCAAAATGATGGAAGACTGGTGAATCATCAAAATGCGAGGGTGACTGGGGAGAATGGTGCCCAACGAAGTAATTTTCCCCACATATAAATGCATGTGCCCTGATTGACACATGGCTCTCCAGGAGATCGTTCCTCTCCACTTATAGATCATTCCCTTTCCCATAAGAACTTAGGATAAAAGTAATTATCCTCACCACGTCCTTTCGAAATAATATTATAATATTCCTTTGGAAATAAGCCCTCCATCTTATCCCCCTTTCCTAGGCCCTTAGCCCCTCCTTTTCCCTTACTAGTGGAGTTTAGTCCCCCATACTCTTTTATCGTGGTCGATCTACATGCAACGATGTATTATATTAATGATATGTGCATTTACATATACAAAAAAAAATAGGCTCACTGGCCTTTATCATCTAGGCTCTCCGGCCTAATCATCACATAAGCCTCCTAGCTTATAATCACCTGACTCACCAGCCTATAATTTTTTTTTTTCATTTTCAACTGGTGCTCGGTCTTGGGGTATTACATTCCCCTCCCCTTATTTATGCACTATCCTTAGTGTATCTTATTTACATATTACCATCAAAATTTTCAAAAATCTTAAAAAAGATGCGGGTTTTCTGTCCGCATAGCATCTTCGTGCTCCCAAGTTGCATCCTCAGGACTGTACTAGGTCCATTGGACCTTTACTATCTCTATGGTTCGATTCCATAGTTTTTTGATCTTCCCGTCCAATATGCACACCAGATGCACTTGAAAAGTTCCTTCTTGCTCCACCTGAAGCACATTCCAATCAATAACATGGTTAGCATTAGGTACATACTTTTTGAGCAATGATACATGGAATACATTATGAATATACATTGATGTAGGTAATGTAAGCATATATGCTACATGCCCTATCCTCTCCAGGATTTCAAACGACCCACAATAACGAGATTCCAACTTTGAACAATTTCCCAACTTCAAGGAACTTCATTTGGCCTTCACTTTCAAGAATACATGATCACCCACTTTAAATTCCCTGTGAATTCTACCCTTATTAGCATAAATTTTCTTCTTGTCTTGAGTAGCCTTTAAATTCTGCTTTATTTTTGACATATGCTCTTCCATTTCCCTGAGCAACTCTGGCCCAACCACTTCTCTGTCTGCTGGGTTGTCCTAGCTTACTGGTGTGTTGCACCTTCTGCCATAAAGTGCCTCAAATGGCTCATCTTTAAAGATGCTTGGTACCCATTGTTATAAGCAAACTCTACCAAGTGTAGGTAGTCTTCCCATTTTGATGGTTTATCCATCACATACATCCTCAACATATCCTCAATCACTTGATTCACCCTCTCTGTTTTCCCATTAGATTATGGATGATAAGCTATGCTAAAATTCAAATTTGTTCCAAATCCTTTAAATAATCCTTTCCAGAACTTTGAGGTAAAATTTGGATCTATGTCAGACAAAATTGTCTTGGGTATATCGTGCAATTGAACAATTTCCCTCATATAAATATCAACAATGTTAGTTTCTTTGTGAGTGAGCTTCACTGGAATGAAATGGGCATCTTTGGTAAGCTTGTCCAGTGACTCCACCACTACCATAATCGAATCATGCTGCTTGCTTGTTCTAGGTAGTTTGGTGATGAAGTCCATTGTTACCACTTCCCATTTCCACTCAGGAATGGGTAATGGCTGCAACAACCCAACTAGGTGTTTATTCTCATCCTTGACCTTTTGACACTACAAACATTTGGAACTGTACTCAATAATTTCTTTCTTCATGCATGGCCAATAATATTGGTTCTTGACCGCTACAGTAGTTTTCTGATACCCTGGGTGTCCAACATAAGGTATGTTATGCATTTCTTTCAATATTAGAATATTCAATTCTTGGGAATTGGGTACATAAATTATTCTTCTATACATGAGAGTTTCATCAATTCCCAGCTTGTAGTCCTCATTTTTCTGCTGCAAAATACCTTGCTGTATTTTTTCCATTAATTCCATGTATTGCAAATATGATTTTGCAGCCTCTAAGATTATGTCTTTCAAATCATATTGGTACATGATGATGGCTATAACATTCAAATCATGCACTCTTTTGTTGAGTGCATCAACCACCTTGTTCTCTTACCCTTTGATATGATTTATATCAAATTCATATTCACTGAGAAATTCCAACCACCTGCTCTGCCTGGCATTTAAAGTTGGCTAATCAAATAAATATTTCAGACCATTATGGTCTGTCCTAAGCTCAAACCTTTTCCCCATGAGGTAGTGCCTCCACTTTTTCAAGGCATGCACTATGGATGCTAGCTCCAAATCATGAGTGGCATAATTCCTTTCATGCTCCTTCAACTTCCTTGATTCATAACATACAACATACCCATTTTTACTGAGGACTCCAACAAGTCCTTGTTTACATGCTACAATGAAGTCTTCATTTGGATCAACGATCCTTAGTATTGGAGCACTCATTATATATTGCTTCAAGTGTTGGAAACTCTTTTCACACTGCAATGACCACTGAAACTTTACTCCCTTCTTTTGCAAGGAAGTGATCACGTGTGCAATCTTTGAGAATCCTGCAATAAATCTTCTGTAGTAGGCTGCAAGGCCCATAAAGGATCCAACTTTTGTCACATTCTTAGGTGCTGACCATCCTCTAATGGCCTCAATCTTTTCAGGATCCACTACTATCCCTTCCTCAAATACGATATGCTCCAAATAATGAATTTGGTTCGGATAAAATGAGAACTTTCTCAATTTGGCATACAATTCATGCTCTCTTAATACTTGTAATACCTTGTTCAAGTGTTGCTCATGCTCTTCTTCTGACTTGGAATATATAAGAATGTCATCCAAAAAGACAATGACAAACTTATCTAAGTACTCTTTAAAAATACCATTCATTAAACACATGAACACAATTGGTGCATTTGATAACCCAAATGGCATCACCGTGAATTCATAATGACCATACCTTGTTCTGAAAGAAGTCTTGTTGATGTATTCATATTTATTTCTTACCTGATGATAACTAGACCTGAGATCAATCTTGGAGAATATTTTTGCATTCTTCAACTGATCAAAGAGGTCATCGATCCTTAGCAAAGGATACTTATTCTTTATAGTTACTTTGTTCAACTACCCGAATTCAATACAAAGCCTCAATGTTCCATCCTTCTTCTTCACAAATAATACTAGAGCACCCCAAGGTGACACACTTGGGAGAATATACCCCTTCTTCAGAAGCTCTTCAAGTTGCATTTGCAACTCCTTTAATTATGGGGTACTCATCCTGTAAGGGGTCTTGGATACTAGAGCTGCTCCAGGCATCAGATTGATAGAGAAATCGATATCTCTCTTAGGGGGTAATCATGGTATTTATTTAAATACATCCTCAAACTCCTTAAGGACTGCATAATCTTCAATAATTGACACCTTATCCATAGGTGTTTCTTCCTTATGAGATGCAAATAATTGACATCCCTTTCTGTAACATTTCTTCAACTGTAATGCTGAAATTTCTCTAACAGTTACCGCCCTGGGAATTCCCTGCACTGTCCTTAGGTTCCCTTCCTCATCCCAACAATAAAATTCTTTGTTATAATAGTCTAAGATAGAATGGTTTTGGTCCAACCAATCCATACCAATTAGACAGTCATAGGAACCTAAAGGCAAGATGTTCAAATATTCCTTGGTGCTCAGTCCATTCATGTCCACTAGGCTTGACTTAACCATCTCATTAAATTTTCTTTTGGCTCTAGTAACCAGCTGCACCAACCAAGATATTCCATGCTTGCTTCTTGGAAAACGAAATATTTTCACCATCTTAGGATCTACATAATTATGAATAGCTCCCGAATCAATTAAAATTGCAATGGTTTGGTCGTTGATCATTCCTTCCACTTCAATCATGTGTGATTTAAACTCAACTTGCTTGTTGTCCAAGGATGCATAGATCTTAGGTACATTTCTGCCCATGTCCTCCACTGTTTCAACTTGTTGAACATTGTGAAAAACTCTCACTTTTTCACTTCTATGAGGAAAATCTCTATACTTATGATCTCCTTTACAACCCCAACATTAAATAGGTGGTTGCCTTAGCCTTTTCCCACCTGACTCAATCGTTCTGGGCTCTATAGAAGATGGATTTCCCTGAGGACTATTTCTGAAGAATGGTGGCTTATTTCCCTTCTTCTTTTGTTCCACCTTGAACTTCTTCTTGTCTTCTCAATCTTTTTTGAAATTTGGCTTTCCTTTATGCTGATCATATAGGCATTTAGCTCGCCTTATGGTCTCCTCCAAAGTCTTGGGATCATCATATTGTATCTTGTCACTGATGAAAGATGGTAGCCCACTCAAATACCTCTGAATCTTCACTGTCTCATCCTTGATGAAGGAGACATACTTTAACAGTTCCAAAAAACTTCTTTGATATTCATCAATGTTCATACTTCCAAGCTTGAGTTCAAAGAACTCCTTCATCTTCATGTCATAATATCTCTTAGTCAAGTATTTCTTTTGAAATTGCTTCTTAAATTCCTTCCAAGTAACATTTTTCTCTTTAATGTGATGCACCTACACAAGTTGGCCCCACCACATATATTCCTTTCCTTTGAGTTGATAGATAACAATTCTTCCTTCTGCATGTGAAGAATAATTTTGCAATTGAAAATATTTTCTCATGCCTAGAAACCATGTCTCTACATCCTCATCCTTCTTATGATCAACTTCAAACATAGGAGGTTTGATCTTGTTCATTTCTCCTTGTAGCTCATCCACCCCAGACCTCTTCTTAAGCTTCCTGACAAGGGATGGAATTGAGCTACTGTGTGCTCTCCTATTGGAATTCCTTGGGGAGTGATGGCGATGTCTGCTAACACTCCTTGATCTTCCTTTCTCATAAGGAGACCTATGACTTCCTGATTTTCTTGATTCATTCTCCTTATCCGATTTCTTTTCAATTCTGTCCAGGATCTGCATTAAATCCATGTTGAAGTCCTCCTGCTTCTTCTTGGATTTCATAATCCTTTCATTATCAACTTTATGACTTTGCACATATTTCTGCAAATTTTTAATGGTCTCTACCATATTCATGTTTTCATTCTTTCCTTCTCCATGTCCATTGGAGTTTGTTCCTTCGTTACCCATATGGAAATCCATCCCTCTGATCTCATCTTCCTAGCTGTAAGCCTCCTGTGTATCTTCCATTCCTCCGCACTCTATGCTGATCATAATCTGATCTAGTTGTTTTTAACTCCACAAAAAGTGCAACCAACAGAACTTTGTCAGGTTAACTATTTCAGCAATTTCATGAAAATATGAAACATTCTGGTTCAATAATATATTATAATTCTTTCTTATGATTTTATGAGAAATTGACTATTCAACTCAATTTTATGTGACGCAGGCGCAATGCTACCTCTGCCTCGACAAAGGCCTCGCCCGCTCACAGGATTGCTCAATTTTACCTTCTGAGCCGAAGCGGCTCCTCTGATTCCCTGCTGGAATCTCTGATGAAAACCCGATCCACAGGTCCTTTCTTCACCCGCACGGCTTTCTGCACTCAACCGTGATCTTTCCCGACTCAGTTTCAGGATTTTGGGGTTTCGTGATCCCCGACGTCAAGAGTTCCTGTCCTCTTGAATCCCCGATCTTCGATGAGCAATTTCACCGATACGCACCCTTTATGCGTCTTAGCCCCTCCTGGCTATGCTCTGGTTCATGTGACCGCTAATTCATAAGACCACAACCTTATCCTTCTTTCGGGGTTTCGAGCTTCAAAATCCCGATGTGCTCCATTTCCCGTTAACCCTCCAGGCTAGACTCCTGGCCCACATGACCACTATCTCACAAGACCGCAGCCTTGTCTCCTATCGGGGTTTCGAACATCGCAATGTCGAAATGCATAAACATTTTGTCCTCGGAATCCCCGATATCCTGATATGACGTTAGCTTCCACTAGTCCCCTGGGATAGACCTTTTGGTCCATACGACCTCCCTCTATATGACCGCAGTCATACCACCTATCGGGGCTTCGGGGTTTCAAATGTCGAAAAACATTTGCCCACGGGATTGCCGATCCCTCGAATTCCGATTCTCCGCTGTGCTGACAGCTGGCTCCCACAATGGCACTTTTCTCCTTGTCAGGGTTTCGGACTTCACGATTCCGATTTGCATAAACACCTTGTCACCAGGATTCCCGATATCCCGATGACTGAAATGCCGATAGACGACTTCCTGTCGGGACTTTCCCCGATGACTCTGATTGCTGCCATGCATCCCCCCAAGATGGACGGTTTAGATTTTTTCCTCGCGGTTTCGAGACTTCTGATGTCCTGATTTTCATGACCTCGAGAAATCCAATTTCCCGAGCGCTGATATCCCGATGTCTAGTGTCCGGATCTCCGGAATGGATGATCGCGTGACACATGTCCTCTCTCAGATGGACGGCCCAGATTTGTGTCAATATTTTCAAGGTGGACTTACCCGATCTCCTGTCCATGGGAATGTCGTTATCCTGACTTCCGACGCCTCGATCTTTGCCACATGTCCCAACTAACGGACGGTCCAGATCTTCCCGGGACTTTTCCTATAGAAATTCTCGATCTCTTGTCCTCGTGACTCCCGATTTCATGAACGCCAATATCCTGATGGCTGTCAGGACTTCTGCTTGGCATGAGAAGGGTTAAACCCCATGCACCTCCTATCTGATCTGATAGATGACAGGATTTCTGAATGAGATCCAACGACTCACGATCTCTCCCTTCTGTAGGCTTCTCCTGAGCTTCTCCTGGACGTAGAAACCAACAGTCCAGATTTCTTTCAACCGATCCAACGGCTGCTGTGCTGCTCCCTCCTGAGCAGCTCCGCTTTCTTCCCAACCTTGGGAGAATTCAAAAGCCAAAGGCCTCAACCTTTGCTCCTTTTCTTCTCTGCTAGCTCCTTTTCCCGAGTTCTCGCCTGCGTATGAAAATGATGTTCCCCCTGAGCTTCTGGCTCCTTTGAACTCTTCCAAAGAGTTCTTCAACCTCTGCACTCCTTATAGCCTCGACTCTATGCACCGAAAGCACTGTCCCTCTTGAGATTCTGTGCCCGAATCCTCAAGGGAATCTATGACTCCTACGCCTCTGTAGGGTCCTCACGCACCCAAAGTGCTGTCTCTCCTGAGCTCCTCAACACTCAGACCCCTAAGGGATTTTGTCTTTCTTCCTTCTCTCCCACAAATGGAGAATATATTTGGATGCCCTCCTGACTATCCGTCTGCCTCAAACAACTTCTTACTGAGTGCTTCTGGGTATTCAACAACCCTGTGAAGATCCCTCAGTGGATTCTTCCTTCAAAATACAGAACTCAAAGAGTTCTCTTCTCCCTGTGCCTGTCTTCACACTGACTCAAATGCCCACCTGGCAGAGTATCTTTTCACAGAACGTTCAACAGTTCTATCCCCTTCTCTCTCTGTGCCTATCTCCAAACTGTCTCTAAGCCCTCCTGGCAGAGTGTCTTCTTCCAGAACTTCTAGCAGTTCTGTCTCCTTCTGTGCACCTATGCACCTACTTAATGCCCACCTGACAGAGCTCTCAGAATCCTCAGTGATTCTGGTTCTTCTCCTAACTCACAGCAGAGGCCTTCTTCTGTGCACTCCTTGCACTTGCTCAATGCCCACCTGGAAGAGCTTCATAGAATCCTTAGTGATTCTGGTTCTCCTTTCTGAACTCACAACAGAGTTCTTCTCCTTGCACCACTATGCATGTGCTCAATGCCCAACTGGAAGAGCTTCACAGAATCCACATTAAAATTCTGTCTGCAACTGTGTCTCTCATACACATCCTTGCCGCCAAGGTATTCAGAAACCTTGAGGTCTTCACTGAGATGTTGACTCTAGTTCTTGTGCCGCAGCACGTCTTTGTCTGAACCCGCAGTATACAGAAGTGCTTCAACGCACCGGTATTCAGAGACCGCAATACTCTATCACTCCCTCCTGGCATGAAACCTCAAAGACCTCCACCTGAAATCAAACAAACTCCTGCAAATGCATGATAACAACGTACATTCATAAAATATAATGGAACACTCACAGACATTCATTTAACACATAATACATGCAGGAAAAACTGCTCTTTGTATTAAATATGGCAAATGCCTGTATTTACAAGGTGTTCCCGAGCACTCTCTGGCTCTCTTCTGCTTCTACTCTCAGCTCAACTCTACTAACTCAACTTTCTACCCTAACTCAAAATGAGATCTGAAATCTCTTTTACCTGAGGGGGCTCTTCGAGCTCTTCCCTCCAAACTCACCTACCCTATTCGATTACATTGAATGGGTTGTCTAGTCCAGCATTTGGATCTAGATCTCAGCCTTACAAACATTAAAGGCCTATCTACCTAATGCCTGCATAAAAGCACGACTCTATGGCTCAACAGCCTAAACATTCAATTTACATTCAATTCAAATTTTAAATGAGGTTGCGCCTCTCTTCAACGTGCGATTTGAATTCGCTGGCGTGGCTGGATGGCTGGCTGGCTGATGTGGAGAGATGCTCCTGCATCATACTCCTTAGCTGCAAAATTCATGAGCTCCTTCTCATGAGCTTCCCCTCTTAGCTGTGGAAATCCTCCTGGATCCCAAATCATTCTCTGGAGCTGTTCATCTACTCCATTCTGTTGCTGCTGCTGCTGCTTCTCCTCTGCCCAACTTCTCCTAGCTGGCAGTCTCTGCTGACCAGATCATCAGCTCCCTGATCATCTCGATCACTTCGTCCAGCTGCTCCAGTGGATGGCTTTGCTCTTGCAGTCTCCTCAGTTGCAAATTTTTTTGGCACATGGGCAGATCACTGTGATCTCCCATGTTTTCTTCATCAGCTTCCAACTTCACCTGTTTGATGTGCACGCCCTACACTTTCACCCTTCTCTCCAAGGCTTCAATCTGGTCATACAGATCAGCCAAAATAGTGTTGTCTGTTTCCTCTTCTTCTTCTACTGCAAACTCCCATGTTGCAGTTTTTTCAGTCCCCTGGCTGAAAATATTGAGCCATTCCTCAGAATGCTCATCATCCTCTTCTGCTTCTTCTACTGTCAGCTTCAGTGCTACAACTTCTTTCTTTTCAGCTCCCTGGCTGAAATTATTGAGCCATTCCTCAGAATGCTCCTTTCCCTCTTCTTCTTCTGCTTGGGCAGATTCCAAAGTCTTCTCCAATTCTTCCTTGAAAGTCTCAGCCGACTGTTCTCCTACTGTTGCTGCTTCATCTGCAACACAGACTTCCGCCTCCTCTTGGGCAAGTGGTAGGAATATCTGAATTCCCCCAATCATCAGAAGATTTCTCCGATCTTCCACTTCTGTCAGCTGCATCTGCTGATCTAAATTCATCTTTGAATTTATGAGACCCTCAGATAGTCTGATTTGCTTTGTCAGCTCCTCTGGCTGATTCTGACTCATTTTCTCATCCCTACCCATCTGGCAATATGAGACTTCTCTGCTGCCCTCCTGGCAGTCTATGGAATCAAATGATCCCATCTTTGTTCCCTTGCCCACCTGGCAATTTGGAAACCTTCCGCTACCCTCCTGGTAGTCTATGACATCCCGCAGCGATCTCAATCCATTGCCCTCCTGGTAATTTGAAATTCCTCGACTGTCCTCATGACAGTCTGTGAGATCCTGCAACGATCTCATCTCTTTGCCCACCTGGAAAACTGGAATTTCTTCTCTGCCCTCCTGGCAGTTCTTGAGATCCTCAACTGATCCCATTTCACTGAGATCTCTCCCAGTTTCTGGTTCACATATCTGAACCATTTCTTCTCCTGGTCCATTGAGGTTTTCAGCATACCTCAACCATCCTTTTAACAGCCTACGCTGTCTTCTGACCATCAACTCCTTGACTGGCCATTTTGCTTTTGCCTTCTTAATGGGCCATTCATACACCCATCTCGACTTCTTATCCTGCCGCATCTGCAATTCAAGCTTTTCCATTTCTCTCTTTATATCAACGATCTCTTCATCTATATCTTCTTGGCTCCATAGCTATGAATTTTTTCTTCCAACATATCTACGACCTTCAGTGGCCATGTTGTTGTCCCTGTCTGCCTTCCTGGAAAACCTGCTGCTGTCACTCTACAAACCTGAGTGTCTCAACTTCTCCCACAATCTGCTGACTGTCTATGGATTGTTGCCTACCTGCAAACAATCCTTACAGAGTTTCTAGCACTCTGTCTTCTTTCCTCCGGCTTCTCCCTCTGCTTGAAATATACAAACAGAGTTCGAGCTCTCATACCACTTGATGCGTATCAGAGTGCTCCGGTTCCTCTTTCTTCTCTTGCCTGAAATATACAAGCAAGAATCAGGCTCTGATACCACTTGATGTGTATCAGAGTGCTATTTATCTCTTGCTCCTCTTGCCTGAAATATATAGACAAGAATTAGCTCTGATACCACTTGACGCAGGTGCAATGCTACCTCTGCCTCGACAAAGGCCTCGCCCACTCACAGGATCGCTCAATTTTACCTTCTGAGCCGAAGCGGCTCCTCTGATTCCCTGCTAGAATCTCTGATGAAAACCCAATCCACAGGTCCTTTCTTCACCCGCACGGCTTTCTGCACTCAACCGTGATCTTTCCCGACTCAGTTTCAGGTTTTCGGGGTTTTGTGATCCCCGACGTCAAGAGTTCCTATCCTCTTGAATCCCCGATCTCCGATGAGCAATTTCACCGATACACGCCCTTTACGCGTCTTAGCCCCTCCTGGCTATGCTATGGTTCATGTGACCGCTAATTCATAAGACCGCAGCCTTATCCTTCTTTCGGAGTTTTGGGCTTCAAAATCCCGATGTGCTCCAACTCCCGTTAACCCTCCAGGCTAAACTCTTGGCCCATATGACCACTATCTCACAAGACCGCAGCCTTGTCTTCTATCGGGGTTTCAGACATTGCAATGTCAAAATGCATAAACATTTTGTCCTCAGAATCCCCGATATCCCGATATGACGTCATCTTCCGCTAGTCCCCTGGGCTAGACCTTTTGGTCCATACGACCTCCCTCTATATGACCGCAGTCATACCACCTATTGGGGCTTTGGGGTTTCAAATGTTGAAAAACATTTACCCACGGGATTGTCGATCCCTCGAATCCCGATTCTCCGCTATGCTGACAGCTGGCTCCCACAATGGCACTTTTCTCCTTGTCGGGGTTTCGGACTTCGCAATTCCGATTTGCATAAACACCTTGTCACTAGGATTCCCGATATCCCGATGACTGAAATACCGATAGACGACTTCCTGTCGGGACTTTCCCCGATGATTCCGATTGCTGCCATGCGTCCCCTCAAGATGGACGGTTCAGATTTCTCCTCGCGGTTTCAAGACTTCTGATGTCCTGATTTTCACGGCCTCAAGAACTCCGATTTCCCGAGCACTGATATCCCGATGTCTAGTGTCCGGATCTCTGGAATGGACGATCGTGTGACACACGTCCTCTCTCATATAGACGAACCAGATTTGTGTCGGGATTTTCAGGGTGGACTTACCCGATCTCCTATCCACGGGAATGCCGATATCCCGACTTCCGACGCCTCGATCTCCGCCATGTGTCCCAACTAACGGACGATCCAGATCTTCCCGAGACTTTTCCTATAGAAATTCCCGATCTCTTGTCCTTGTGAATCCCGATTTCACGAACGCCAATATCCCGATGGCTGTCAGGACTTCTGCCTGGTGTGAGAAGGGTTAAACCCCGTGCACCTCCTGTCTGATCTGACGGCTGACGGGATTTCTGAATGAGATCCAACGACTCACGATCTCTCCCTTCTGTAGCCTTCTCCTGAGCTTCTCCTGGACGTAGAAACCAACGGTCCAGATTTATTTCGACTGATCCAATGGCTGTTGTGCTGCTCCCTCCTGAGCAACTGCACTTTCTTCCCAGGCTTGGGAGAATTCAAAAGCCAAAGGCCTCAACCTTTTCTCCCTTTCTTCTCTGCGAGCTCCTTTGCCTGAGTTCTCGCCTGCGTATGAAAACGTTGTTCCCCCTGAGCTTCTGGCTCCTCTGAACTCCTCCAAAGAGTTCTTCAACCTCTGCACTCCTTATAGCCTTGAATCTGTGCACCGAAAGCACTGTCCCTCCTGAGCTTCTGCGCCTGAATCCTTAAGGGAATCTACGACTCCTACGCCTCTGCAGGGTCTTCACGCACCCAAAGTGCTGTCTCTCCTGAGCTCCTCAACACTCAGACCCCTAAGGGATTTTGTCTTTCTTCCTTCTCTCCCACAAATGGAGAATATATTTGGATGCCCTCCTGACTATCCTTCTACCTCAAACAACTTCTTACTGAGTGCTTCTGGGTATTCAACAACCCTGTGAAGATCCCTCAGTGGATTCTTCCTTCAAAATATAGAACTCAAAGAGTTCTCTTCTCCCTGTGCCTGTCTGCACACTGACTCAAATGCCCACCTGGCAGAGTATCTTTTCACAGAACGCTCATCAGTTCTGTCCCCTTCTCTCTCTATGCCTATCTGCACATTGTCTCTAAGCCCTCCTGGCAGAGTGTCTTCTTCCAGAACTTCCAGCAGTTCTGTCTCCTTCTGTGCACCTATGCACCTGCTCAATGCCCACCTGACAGAGCTCTTAGAATCCTCAATGATTCTGGTTCTTCTCCTAACTCACAGCATAGTCCTTCTTCTGTGCACTCCTTGCACTTGCTCAATGCCCACCTGGCAGAGCTTCACAGAATCCTTAGTGATTCTGGTTCTCCTTTCTGAACTCACAGCAGAGTTATTCTCCTTGCACCACTGTGCATGTGCTCAATGCCCACCTGGCAGAGCTTCACAAAATCCACAGCAGAATTCTGTCTGCAAATATGTCTCTCATACACAGCCTTGCCTCCAAGGTATTCAGAAACCTTGAGGTCTTCACTGAGTTGTTGACTCCAGTTCTTGTGCCGCAACACGTCTTTGTCTGAACCCGCAGTATTCAGAAGTGCTTCAGCGCACCGGTATTCAGAGACCGCAGTACTCTGTCACGCCCTCCTTGAATGAAACCTCAAATACCTCCACCTGAAATCAAACAAACTCCTGCAAATGCATGATAACATCATACATTCATAACATACAATGGAACACTCACAGACATTCATTTAACACATAATACATGCAAGAAAAACTGCTCTTTGTATTAAATATGGAAAATGCCTGTATTTACAAGGTGTTCCCGAGCACTCTCTGGCTCTCTTCTACTTCTACTCTCAGCTCAACTCTACTAACTCAACTTTATACCCTAACTCAAAATGAGATCTGAAATCTCTTTTACCTGAGGGGGCTCTTCGAGCTCTTCCCTCCAAACTCACCTACCCTATTCCATTAAATTGAATGGGCTGTCTAGTCCAGCATCTGGATCTAGATCTCAGCCTTACAAACATTAAAGGCCTATCTACCTAATGCCTGCATAAAAGCATGACTCTATGGCTCAACAACCTAAACCTTCAATTTACATTCAATTCAAATTTTGAATGAGGTTGCGCCTCTCTTCAACGTGCGATTTGAATTTGCTGGCGTGGTTGGATGGCTGGATGGATGATGTGGAGAGATGCTCCTGCATCATTATGGGTGAACATTTATTTTCTACTATCCAAGATATTTCCAATGACTGCTCCCTTGCTCAATTCCGAGTCTTGAGCAAAAAGTTATGGATATTTGAACAATTGTGCTTCCTGGAAGGTAATCCCTGTATAATTATTCTTCTTACTCAGAGCCAAATTGGCTCTTGGATTCATGTTGGATCCTCTTTTTAGGTTTACAAGCCTTCTTTACTTCTTTAGGTGCAGGTATGTACAAATTGGTACCCCACAACCTCCTTCTCCAAGCCCCTTTTTGTCTTTAAAATAATTTTCGGGCACTAGCCCTTTTTCTTCGGCCCCCAAATCTCATGTGACCACGACCTATGACCAAGTGCTTAACTAAAAGGCACTTATTTGGAGCTTCAAGAATTTGGGGCTCTAGAACTTCGAGCTTTGGAGGTTCCTACGACATTGCACTTTATTTCTCTCGAACGTCAAACTGGTGAACTCTTGCACAATACATCTTCGGAGCTTCTGTGCTCCACTGCTTCGAAGATTCAAGAGTTCTTTCTATATCACACCTTGTTTCCCCTGAATGCTGAACTAGTGAACTCCCAGAGAGGCTCTCCGGAGCTTCATGCTTTGGAGATCTTTACAACTTCGCACCTGAAAAATCCCGAACGTCGAATTTACGAACTGTCGGGGTCTTCTTAGCATTGCGCACTAGGGGTGTTTCGTGTCAAAATATGAAGATGACACATGGCCAATCGATGAGTGACACATTTTGATTTCCAATTGGCACATAAGGTCTGTAAAAGGCACGAATCAAGTTGACATGTGTCACGTATAAGTAGGTCCATGTCACCCTAGTTGACATCATCATGCCACATCACTCCGACGCTCTGGGACTTCAGTACTTTGGGCTTTGAAGGATCTTACAACACAACACTTCAATTCCTACAAATACTGAATTGGAAAACCCCCGAAGGTTTCAAGAATCAACGGTCCATGCTCCTGGCTGAGATAAATGGTCGATAGGAGCTCTGGGACTCCATGATTTGGAGGATTTCACAACACAACACAACATTTCCCCCGAATTCCAAATCTTCAAACTTCCGGAGTCTCATCAACAATCACGCACCAGGGGGGTGCTACATGTCGAAAATATAGACATGACACATGGCCCAATCTATGCGTGACACATGTCAAGTTCTAATTTCCCCAAAAGGTCTGTGAAAAGATTGAAACAAGATGACATGTGGCATGATTAGAGTGGTTCCACGTCACCCTAGGTGACATCATCATGCCATGTCACTCCGATGGTTCGGGACTTCAGAGAACTTCTCAATACCACACAATAGATCTCCCGAACACCGAATTTGTGAACATGTCCATGTCACTTTAGGTGATGTCATCATGTCGCATCACTCCGATGCTCTGGGACTTCGAAGAATCTCACACCAGAGCACATAAAAACACCCAAACGTCGAACTTCAAAACTCCTGAACAATGTTTTCCAGAGATTCAAAACTTCGGGGCTCTGGGACTTTGAAAAAATTCTCATCTGCACACTTTAAAACTCCCAATCACCGAAATTATGAACAGGTATTCCCCAGAGCTTCGGGACTCCAACGCTCTAGGACTTCGTAACTTCGGGCTTTGAAGGATTTCACTGCTGAATACCATCCCACAACTGAACTTCCAAACATTGAAATTACGAACACTTGCTAATCTTCGGACACATGTCCCCAAACATGAATGGTCCAGATTGGTTCCAGACTTCGAGAATTCGGGGAAAACTCCACTCCGTGCAACCACAACCATATTTCCCTGAATGCTGAACTGCCGAAATACTTAGGGGATCCAACTGTCTGCCTTCTCCCAGATGGTTTACAATGTAGATTCACTCCTGGACTTTAGAGCTTTGGGGCTTTTGCCTCCTTTTGTCAAATTCTTAACAATTGCCAAACCAACGAAGTCCAAAGGACTTGAAGGGGTTAACCGCCACACTCCTTTTTCTAGATCTAACGGTTGTGAAAGATTCAAACCTTTCCCAAACATATCCTATGACCATTTCAGTTTCCCAAACCGCTACACCTCCTGAGATTTTAAACACAACTAAGGTGTTCTCTCAGCGCCCTCTTGGAACTCATGGATGCTCTGAAACTCGAATTTTGTCCATTTCGACAACAACTCTCTGTGAAAATTTTGCTTCAATTTCCACTTACACGGCCCATCCAGGCTCAGTGTTGAAAACAAGAGCTTTGATACCAAATTGTAAAGCACCCAACCTTATACCTGTTGGGCTATGCCACACATTAACTCTTGCGAAACTGTATAAATTGTAACATCCCCATATCACCGAGGCCGAGGCCATGTCACTCCATAAAAACAATAATACCAACTGTATAAATATATATAACTTTAAACAGACAAATATATTTTGCAAATGCACTCAATTCACGCGGAAATAACAGTAAACATATTCATGTAGCATACACATGCATTAACCATAAACCTAAAGCATGTATAAATACACAACATGTAATTCACACACAATTGATACTTACAATTTATAGAAGACCACCAACTACATGCAGCCCTTCCACGATCCTCCCAGCCTTAGACCATGCTGGTCATAACTCTTAGTAGTGGGTCACCGCCGAACTGGGACTAAAATTCACCCTGGTAAATGGATTCCTAGGCTAGGCTAAGACAAATCAGATAACATGAAGGATCTCGTTCCAGGATCTAACTCAAACTAACAACCTACAACCTCTCATTCCCCACATGCCTGACCCACCCTAGGAAGTGTGCCCATTCCCTGCTCAACAGTCCTTCCACTGCCCCACTTCCCTTCCAGGGCTTCAACAACAGGCCGAACAAGAATTCTCAAAGCACTATAGCTGTAGTTGGGCTCCCTCAAGAAATCAATTCCCCAAAATTCTCTCACCTGGAGAGAGTTGTTCACAGGCTTGACAACTTGCCTTTTCAATCCCATGGGCCTCACAACTCGCTTCCTCAATCTAGCTCTCTAGTCAACCGGGTATAGGCTTAGGTGAAGGAAACAACTAAAAATGGGTATGGAACATGTGATGGTAGTGATCACGGTCATGCTAGGAATGAAGATGGAAACTGTTGGAGCCGCCCCTGTTTTTTCACCTCACACAAATTTGAAAAAATCTGATACTTGTGATCTAGAGTTGTTTTTTCTTTTCCTTTCCTTCCAAAAAATCATAAAACTCTGAGAGAACTTTCGTTGCCAGAATAGTAATGCTTTATCACTTACGAAGGACCCGTTTTTCGCGAGTATGTCTTTCCTTAGGGTTTTTAAAGTTTCATAATCTCGCAAGTTGGACACTTTATATCTCGAATTCACAAGTCCCGAGTCTCGAGAATGCGAACTCAGTATTAATCTTCGTCCAAAGCAAAAATAGTATAAGACCTTTAACCCTTGACTGTGACATCCTCGGTGTTTCGCGCCTCGGCATTTCTCGACCCTAAATTTTTGTTTGCTCAACCCCGAGACCCGAGAACGCGATAATTGTTAAATA
>ML811673.1:94670-111824 GCA_009831015.1 Picea engelmannii | reverse complement strand
ACAAACTCAAAAAGATCTAAGAAATAGGCACCAAAAGTATTAAGGTTATTAATATATTTTAAAATTTACTTATTTCTTTATTTTTTATCTCTAAAAATAATCAACTATGTGAAAAAACATCCCATATACATAACACATATAGTTAACGGGTCAACGAGAACACTGGTGTGCACTCAACACTCCTCTAGAGCATGTGCAAGTAACCACAATAAAATTAGTAATGAGTGAAGGTTCAAACAAATATAGACTACATGTGTCCACAATAGAGAGTGGGAAAAGGATATGTGCATAGTCTCAAAGTAGGACCATGTTGTTTTTCTTGAGAAAAACTTGTGCTTATGGAATTTATTTTCACTAGAGTCACGTTCTCTTGTTTTAAGCAAGGGAATATCATGGGAGGGATATCCAAGAAAAAATAAATCCATAAAGGGAGCATGGTTATAATATGAAAATGTCATCTAATTTTAGATAGATAAGCAAGAAATAAGAAAATGTAAGAAGAAATCTCACAAACAAACCAAAGTCAATTTAAAAAATCATTTTAGAACCTAAACAATCTCCACCTTAGTGGAGTCACTATTATTTTAATTTGAAATTTTGTACCATGTGTACTACCTGATTCCTCATTAGCAGATTACTAAAGTTAGTCACAAACAACTTGAAAATAATAGTTTTACTCTATTCATAATTGCAATATCTAGAAAACTAATCATGAAATTTCACCATTATTCTCCAACACTCCCCCTTAATGGAGAAATGTGATTTTTACAATACACAATAATAATTAACACTCACAATCTTTGTCTGACATGATCGTCATGAGAACTTACATCGACCTTTGAAATTCATAGACACTGCTCTTTTTCTCCCATCATATTGAGCTACCAATTCATCCAACACAGATACAACTGCTTCATATAATTAATAACATATTTGTAGGATCAACAATTCATGACTACTCCAAAGAATAGTCTAGATATTGATTCATCTATTGATTGACTTCCATCTTTCAAATAGACAACGATCTATGTATTTGAGGGTTATCTAGGTAAGTAATCTAACTACTGAAAGTACTCATTAGACCATACAAAGTGACCTTTTATACACATATACAACAATACACACATAGACAACCTATGATTGATGATCTTGAATCCAAAATCACAACAAGACCCATCAATTTTATAATATGTTGTGAACATAACCAAACTAGTGACCATGTTGTGGTAAGGTCAGAGCTTCCACACACACCAGCTTAAGTTATATTACTCTTTTCAATTGTTGGTTCTGGATCATTTAATCTTTTCTCAATACACACTATAATAGAAAACCCACAACATGAACAAACACAAATAATGATAATATATTTAGTACAAATTCAAACACCCTTGCTTCTCAATTTTGGCCAAAGATATGGAAGGAGTTGTAGACTTAGAGTGCACGATCCTTTTACAAAGAGACATTGGTCCCATACTTACAATCACTACGTCTAGGTAGATCCTCAACCCCTTCATATAAATCTCCTCGACTATCAAACCAATTGTTTTGTGCATCACGCCATTCAAATAATTCTCCAAAATGCGAGCTATTCAAATAATTCTCCAAAATACGAGCTATTCAAATAAAGAGATTGTAGTAGAATTCACCCCTATAACTACTATTAATATGATGAAAGAGGACAACCATCCTACCTCTTGCAAGCATTGACATTTTTTCATGGACCTGTTCATTATATTAATGAATTCATATTGGAAATTGAGAAATAATGAATAAGAAATTATCATAATCTTTCTTGCACAAATCTATCATAATCTGAGAATTGTGAACACTATGTGACTTCCTTCTCTTGCACAACAGAAACAACTCATGTGGATAACCATGAACACTAGTGACTAGATGTCGAGGGACTTCAAGGAAACGGTGGCTCTTAGATTTTGCAAGCTGCACCTAATGCACAATTGCAAGCGCTTCACACAACCCGCATTAGCTTATATGGCGCAAAGACAGTCAGTGCAATTAAAGTGAAAAGAGGCGTGAATAGAAGAGACAAGTTGTGGAGGGAACATAATGTGTCTTCACAACGGTTCTTTAATCACCATGAGAGAGTCTCCTCACACTAAAAATCCTTCAAACTTACCAAATTAACACACTTATTCTAATCTATGTACAAAGTATCAATTCTTAGATTTCGTCCATCTTCGAGCCCTCCCATGAGGGAGTCAGGCAAAAATGAGCACTGATGCCAAATTGGAAAATAGAGGAAGAGACATGGCACAAGAATGCACACAAAAATGTTTCTATTACGCGCAAATAAATATACAATACACAAATATATAGTTGGAGTTAGATCCAACTAATTCCAAATCTAGACAGAAAGGTTGAGAAAATCTCTCAACAATCTCCAACTAATTTTAATTAACCAAAACCAAATACTAATTATGGCATTTTCCCATTATTCTCCAACACCTATTTAAAAATATCAATGATAAGATACTCCTATGCATTTTTAGTAAGGATGTTGACTTCCCATCATTATCATGTTGAGAGAGGAATATGGATCTTTTGAGTAAGGAATTTGACTTCCCATTATCATGTGGAGAGAGGAATGATTTCACCTTATATCACCAATTGCTTGGGATTGCAATGAATAATACTCACATAAATATATTTCATATGTCAACCTAGTTTCTCTATTAGTCCCCCCACCCTCACATAATATAATATTATGTTTTCTATATTAATCCCCCCACCTCCACCCTCATAATATTATGAGGGTGAGGGTGGGGGTAGGGGGGTTAATAGAGAAAACATAAATGGGTGTGGGGTTGGGAGGATTAATAGAGAAAACATATATTTGTATTATTTTTTCTCTATTAATCCCCCTTCCCCGAACCTCATAATATTAGGAGGGTGGGAGTGGGGTGACTAGCAATAAAAACATAATATTATATGAGTGTTATGGTGGGGGGAATAATAGAGAAACAATAATATGGGGATTGGGGGAATAATATAAAAAACATAATATGTTTTCTCTATTATTCCCTCCACTTATATGTTGGTGGGGGTGGGGGGAATAATAGAGAAAATATATTATGTTTTCTTTATTATTCTTCCCACCCCTACCCTCATAAAATATTTTCTCAATTATTACTCCCACCTCCACCCTCATATTATCTTTTCTTTATTATGCCCCCAGCCCCCATCCTCATATAGATATGTTTTCTATATTATTACCCCCACTCCCATACCCTATGGGATGAATACTAATAATAATAGATATATGAAGGTGGGGGTGGGGGGAATAATAGAGGAAACATATTATCTATCATTCTCCCCACCCCGAGACTCATATATATGTTTTATCTATTATTCTCTCCACCCCACCCCTATATGTGTGTGTGTGTGTGTGCGCACGCGTGTGCGTGTGTTCTCTATTATTCCCCCCATCACCACCCTCATCCCCCCACATACACCCTCTTAATATAATAGAAAAAGAATATCATGTTTTCTCTATTATTCACCCCACGCCCACCCTCACCCTCACCCTCAATATTATTTTTTCTCTATTCATATATATATGAGGGCGTGGGTGTGAAGAATAATAGAGAAAAAATATTATGTTTTCTCTATTATTCCTCCTACTCCCACACTCATATATTTTGGTTTCTCTGTTACTCCCCCCACATCCACCCTCATACATATGAGGGTGGGCATGGGGGGAATAATAGAGGAAACATAATATGTTTTCTCTCTTATTCCCCCCACCCTAATATATATATATGAAGGTGGGGTGGGGTAGGGAAAAAATAGAGAAAACATAATATATGAGGGTGGGAATGGGAGGAAAAATAGATAAAATATAATATATGATGGTGAGGGTGGAGATGGAGGGAATAATAGAAAAAACACAAGGGTGGGGGTGGGGGAAGTAATAGAGAAAACACAATATGTTTTCTCTATTATTTCCCTGACACCAATATGTTTTCTATATTAATAGATAAAACACAATATTATATTATTTTTTCTCTATTAATCCCAATAGAGAAAATATAATGTTGTATTATGTTTTCTGTATTAATCCCCCCACCCCCACTCCCACAGGGTGGCGCTGCGGGGATTAATAGAGAAAACATAATATTGTATTATTTTTTCTATATTAATATCCACACCCCAACTCCCACATAAAACATAATATTATATTATATTTTCTCTATTAATCCACCACCCCCACCAGTGGGAGTGTGGGTGGGAGGATTAATGGAGAAAACAAAATATTATATTATTTTTTCTCTATTAATCCTCGACCCCCACCAGTAGGGGTTTGGGGATTAATAGAGAAAACATAATATGGTATTACTTTTCTATATTAATCCCCTCAGTCCAACCAATATTGGTGGGGGTGGAAGATTATTAGAGAAGAAAAAATTTTACATTATGTTTTCTTTATTAATACCCCCACCCCCAACCTCACCCTCCTAATATATCATGTTTTCTCTATTAATCCCCCCACCCCCACCATTATTGGTGGGTGTGGGGGATTAATAGATAAAAACCAATATTATATTATGTTTTCTCTATTAATCCCACTATAATATTTTTTTTCTCTATTAATCCCCCCACCCTCACCAATATTGATGTGGGTATATCATTTTTTCTCTATTAATCCCCCCACCCAACCAATATTGGTGGGGGTAAGGGAATTAATAGAGAAAAAAATTTATTATAGTATACTTTCTCTATTAATCCCCTGAGCCCCACCAATATGAGGGTGGGGGTCGGGGGAATAATAGATACATTATAATATAATATCATGTTTTCTCTATTAATACTTTTTATTATGATTTCTATATTAATCCCTGCACCTCAGTGGTGGGGGATTAATAGAGAAACCATAAAATTATATTATGTTTTCTGTATTAATAATTTTTATTATGATTTATGTATTAATCTCCAACCCCCACCCTCATAATATGGGGGTGGGGGTGGGGGTAGGATTTTTAATACATAAAACATAATAAAAAGGATTATATTATGTTTTCTCTATTAATCTTTGTGATTATGTTTTCTATATTAATCCCTCCACCCCCTCATATTATGAGGGTGGGGTTGGGGGTGGAAGGATTAATATAGAAAACATAATAAAACAAATTAGATTATGGTTTCTCTATTAATCTGTTTTATTACTATTTCTATATTAGTCCCTGCACTCCCTCCCCCCCACAAGGTGGGGGTGGCGGTGGCAGGATTAATTGAGAAAACATAATATAATATTAATTTTTTCTCTATCAATCCCCCCACCCCCACCAATATTGGTGGGAATTGGTGTGGGTGGGGGGAAATAATAGAGAAGACATAATATATTATATTATGTTTTCACTATTAATCCCCCAACCCCCACCAATATATGAGGGTGATGGTGGGGGTAGTCGGATCAATAGAGAAAACATAATATTATATTATGTTTTATCTATTATTCCCCGGACCCCCACCCTCATATATTGGTGGGGTTCGGTTTGGGTGGGGAGAATAATAGATAAAACATAATATATTATATTTTGTTTTCACTATTAATCCCCCAACCCCCGCCAATATATGAGGGTGAGCTTGGGGTAGGGGGATCAATAGAGAAAAAATAATATTATATTATGTTTTATCTATTTTTCCCCCGACCCCCACCCTCATATATTTGTGGGGTTGAGGGGATTAAAATATAAAACATAATATAATATATATTTTTCTCTATTAATCCCCCTACCCCTGCCAATATTAGTTGGGCCGAGGGACTAATAGAGAAAACATAATATACCCACATAAATATTGGTGGGGGTGGGGCGGTTAATAGAGAAAAAATAATATTATGGAGTGATTAATAGAGAAAAAAATAATTTTTTTTTTCTCTATTAATCCCCCACCCGAGGGGGATTAATAGAGAAAACATAATATAATATTATTTTTTCTCTATTAATCCTGTACCCAGGGAGATTAATATAGAAAACATAATATAATATGAGGGCGGTGGTTGGGGGATTAATAGAGAAAACATAATATATTATGAAGGCGAGGGTGGACGTGGGCATGGGGGGATTAATAAAGAAAACATATTATTCCCCCCACCCTCATAATATGTTTTCGCTGTTATTCCTCCCATCCTCACCCACATATATGAGGGTGGAGGTGGGAGGAATAGTACAGAGAAAATAATAGGGTGGGTCGAATAATAGGGAAAACATTTTATGTTTTTTGTATAATTCACACCACCCGTGAGGGTGGGGGTGTGGGTTGCAGGAATAATAGAGAAAAAATAAAAGGCTGGGATGAATAACAGAGAAAACATATTATGTTTTCTCTATAGTTCTTCCCACCCCTGAGGGTTGGAATAGGTTGAATAATTGAGAAAATATATTATTCGTCCCACCCTCATAATATATTTTCTATATTATTCCCCACACCCCTACCCCCACCTTCATATGTTTTCTTTATTGTTTACACCACTCCCACCCTCTTAATCTCTTTTCTCTATTATCCCCTCACCCTTATATATGAGGGTTGGGGTTGGGGGAATAATAGAGAAAACATAATAGGTTGGGGGGAATAATAGATAAAACATATTATATTTTTCTCTATTATTCACCCCACCCTCATATATGAGGGTGGGGTGGGAGGAATAATAGATCTTCATATATGAGGGTGGGGTGGTTGGAATAATAGAGAAAACATATTTTGTTTTCTCTATTTTTTCCCGCACCCCATCCTCATATGTTTTCTCTATTATTCTCCCCACCCCACCCTCATATATGAGGGTGGGAGTGAAGAGAACAATATATGAAGGTGATAGTGCAGGGACCAGTATATGACAGTGGGGGGATTGGGTGATTATTATGGAGGGGTAATCAGGGATGATTTTAAGGATGGAAATTTATTTTAAAATGTAGAAACCTTGGTGAATATTACTAATCCTTCATATGCAAACTATAAAGTGTTTGGGACATTTTTGTAAAAATATTCAAATTTCTTAGGATTTTATATAGTTTGTATAATTTTTTGGTGATTTTTAAGGTAAAATAATTCTATCCTATAGAATTTCGGCGAATAATTCTTAGAATAGCAAATATGTTTTTGGGAAAACCATGGAACATTATCCCATGAGTGAAATTTAGCCCCTAAAATCATCCATGGGGGTAATAGAGAAAATATACTATGTTTTCTCTATTATTTCCACACCCTCATCCTCATACATGAGAGTGGGGGTGGGGAGATTAATAAAGAAAACATAATATAATATTATATTTTCTCTATAATGTGAGGGAGGGAGTGGGGGGATTAATGGTGAAAACATAATATTATATTATGTTTTCTCTATTAATCCGCTCACCCCTCCCTCATATTAATAGTGAAAACACAATATTATATTCTATTTTAGTTATTAATTCCCCCACCCCCACCCTCACCTTCACCTTCATATGTTTTTTATATTAATCCCCTCACCTCCTCCCTGTTAGCACCCGGAGTCACTCCTGGATTACAGCAGGAGTAAGCATGATATCCATTAGTTTATATGTCATAGTTTGATTTAAGGGGTGATCGAATGGGAGTAAACTCAGAACAATATCATTCAATTTAGAAAACTAGGCCAGAAATGGACAGGGAAGGGAGGGCCACAACTAACTTCAGTCAGGAATTTGAGTTAAAGTGAGAGTAGAAGGAAGGTTTAGAGGAAAAGAGGAGGAAAATTCTTTGGGCATCAGGCCTTCTAGCAACTCAAAGAAGAAAAAAAAGACACTGAAATGTGCCTAAATGACACGAATACAATTGCACATTGATCGAACCTCCATCATACTATGCAGCCATAGCCATTCGACTAGACCCTCCAATTCTGAATCATTCAGTGCAAGAAGGGAAATTGAAAGCACAGGAGACTGCTTGAAGTTGGTGAAAATGTTACAGATATCAGACCATCCTACAACATCTCACCCTCGACTGGATCATCCAATTCCAAGTGTTCAAACAAATTGACAAACAAATAAAAGGAAAAGAGAAGCTGACTTCTATTAATTTGACAGTCTCAAATCGATATACATGACCAGAGAACCAGAGGTATTAGTGAAATTTACAGTCGGTAGCCTAGCTCTACCATCGATAGATACAAAAATGGAAAAAATGCATATATAAACTTGGAACTGTCTCGGACTCCCTAAAACACCATCATGTCAGGAGATCAATGATTGACTTTGAGGAGCTTCTCTGTCAGGTTGTGCATGCAGTCATTTGTTAGACTGCCCATGCAGTCTTCTGATGGACGCGATCTTTGTCAGAAAGGACTGATATTCACCTCTTCGCTTGTATTCTCTTGGCTTTACATTTAAGGGAGGAGACGATGTCTTACCCATCTTCCGCATTTTCATTAACTGATTCTCAGGATTTGGAAAGACTCTGGTCAACTCTACTCCTGTAGGATGCGACGGTCTCCCTTTGGCTTCTTCTTTGCTGGGAAGCTATGAGGAGTCCCTATCTACTGACGTGGACGAGGATAACACAGGGTGCATGACAAAAAATGGTTTAATGGTGGGGGGGAGGCCATGGGGACAGGTGTGGTGGAGGGAAAGCGATCAGGTGGATGAGTGGTAAGATCTGTGGATGTTGAGGTGGAGGTAATAGGTGACGGGGACATGGAGGTACAGGTGTCAAGAGACAAAGGAACATAAAAAAAGAGGACACGACACCGAAAAAGGTAGAAGACGAGTGTATGTTGGTGACTTAGCAAGTAAGGAGGATGTGATGGCAAAGGGAGAGTTAAGATAGTCGGTTAGGGAGGAGATGACTGGGAGTGGGAGAAACATGGTAGGAGGTGAGAGGATGATGAGCGATGTTGAGATGGTGATAGGTCAAGAAGACAATGAGTGGGAGATAGATGGAAGGATAGGACTGGCGGGTGGGCTTGGGAGGCAGGTGTCAGGATAGTGAGGGTCCCACGTGAGAACCGGTTAATTCCGGACCCCACCCCTACGTTAAAGGCAGAAGAGAAAGGGGGGTCCAAAATTGGACCTCAGCCATAGATCTGGGTGCTTTAATCCTAGACATTCAAAATTGCACAACACTATACCGGACCCCCCCCTTACATTAAAGGCATAATGGCAAGGGGGATCCATAATCGGACCTCGTCCGTAGATCTGGGCGCATGGATCATGACCACCCAGATCTATGCCCATTTTAAATCATATGTGCCTACTCATGAAACATAGGACAAATGGGTTTTCAGCCCTCTTTTGTCATTTTTTCCTCCAAAGGGGGCATTCGCTGGGAAAACACCCTCCTTACAACATTAGGTGATAACACCAGGCTCCATGGGGGATCGCACACCCCCTGCAGGCTGCCAAGAACTCCTTGTGCAACTTCAGTTCCTTGTTTTTGGGCAACGGAGTCCCTTATTGAAACCAAACACAAACAAAACACAGTATTTGCAAAAACAAAGGAGCCGTCTAAGGCTCAAACAAAACATTTCTTCAAGAAATGCCCATTCACAAGGCCATTAAAAACCTCCTCTCCTTCCAAATCCTGCAACCTGTAGGTGTTATTTAAAAATACTTCAGATATTTTGAAGGGCCCAATCCACAGGGCTTCAAACTTGTTGTGTTTGCCTCTATCCTGTCTAGGTGCATCCCATTTAAGTACCAGATCTCCCAACTGGAAATATTCTTTCCTAACCTTCTTGTCGAAGGCATGCTTGATCTTTTGTTGACGGTTGTGAGCTATGTCCATTACCTGCTTTATGGTCTGCTGCACTTCCATTAGTTGATAAATCTTCTAATCATATGGTTTGGCTCCCCTTCATAATCTTGAAAGAATTTGGCTATAGGTAGCACCAACTAAGTGGGAAACAAAGATTCTATCCCATAAACAAGATGGAAAGGGGAGTTCCTAAAGACCTCTTGGTTGTCACTCAATTATCCCATAGAGAGAATTTGAGGTTTGAATCCTAGGCCTTCTTATTATCTTCCAACAATATTTTAATGAGCTTGATCAGGATTTTATTGGAAGACTCTGCTAGTCCATTTCCTTGAGGATAATAGATGGTGGAATGAACTAGTGAAATCTCAAACTTTTCACTAAACCTAACTAGATGCTCAAACCTAAAAGAGGCAACATTATTAGTGAAAATTCTGCTGGGGCAACCAAACCTTTCTATGATGTCCTCCAGGAATCAAATGATTACTTTATGAGCACTCCTGGTGGGGATAGCCTCTATCCATTTGGTGAAATAATTCGTTGAAATTAAGATCCACCTATGTTGAATACTTGAAGTAGGATGAATCTCCCCAATGAAGTCCAACCCCCATTGTTGAAAGGGTGTTGCGACTACTACAGGCTTTAGTGGCAGATATTTGAGTTGTTGATTTCCTAAGAATTTTTGGCATTTGATGTAGGCTCTGACCTCTCTGCATACATCAGTGAATAAGGTGGGCCAGTAGTACCCCTTGAGAATTTTGTGGGATGTGGTCTTCCAGAAATGGTGTCCCCCACATAGGCTTCTATGGAAATGAAACATCACTTTCTGGGCCTCCTGTGGGTTTAGACACCTCAGAAACACCCCTAGAGGGTCTCTCCAATACAAGACTTGGTCAGTAAGGAAATATTTGACTGATTTGAGATTTAAATCTCTTGCCTTACTCTTCCCCATTTCATCAGGGAGCTTTAATTCTAGCATAAAATATATAATATCTCTCTACCATGTGCACTTTGCTAGTGTAGGATTGAATTGAGGATTGCCATCAGACAATTTAGCCTGTTGATTTTTTGAGTAATCATTGATGAAGTTAACCCCCAAGTCTATGCAATTGGATTCATCCAACAGCTTAGCTAAACCCTTCCCTTTAACCAACTTGGTGGGCTTAATCTACAGATCAAATTCAAGGATCTTGGCAATCCATATACCCCTTCTCCCATCTATGTTAGGCTGTATGAGAATGTCCATCACATAAACTGAAGGAACATATGCAATCACCTTTGAGTGCAAGACATAGCCTCTAAAAAATTTAAGAGCCTTCACCAAGGCATAAGCCTTCTTCTCCATGATTTCATACCTGACTTCTGCATCTCTTAATGCCTTAGTGAAGAAGGAAATGGGCTTCTCTCATCCTTCCTCATTTTTTTGCAATAAAACCATTTCTACTGTGTCAAAAGAAGAAAAAAAAAAATCAGGAAATCCTTGGAATAATTAGGACTGATCAGCACAGGTGCCTCAGTCAATGCCCTTTTTATTTGAACAAAGGATTCATTGGGTTCAATAGTCCATTTTACTTCATTTCCCTTTCTGAGCATGGTTGTGATGTGCTTCACCAACTCAACAAAATTTGAGATAAATCTCCTCAAAAAGTTAATCTTTCCCAAAAAAAATTGGACCTCCTTTCTGGACCTAGGAAGTGATAAGGTCTTAATTTCCTCCACCTTGCTAGGATCAATTCTCACTCCCTTTGCTAATACTATATGGCCCAAAAAATTTCCCTCTCTCATGGAAAAGAGATACTTCTTGGGGTTTAAGGAGAGACCAAACCTTTTGCATTTCAATAAAACCTTCCTTAAGTGACAGTAGTGCTCCTCGTCAGATCTGGAGAAGAATGTGATGTCATCCAGATAAATCACCATGAACTGATCTTTATCCCTAATGAAGGCTATGTCCATGGCTCATTGAAATGTTTCCCCTGCATTCATCAATCCAAAGGGAATTTTGGCATACATCAATGTGCCCTAAGGAGTTGTGAATGTTGTTTTCTCCCTATCTTCAAGTAGAACCAAGATCTGATTATAGCCAGAAAATCCATTGATCATTGAGATTATGGATGCCCCTATTACCCTTTGCAATATGTGTTCCATCATTGGTAAAGGGTAATTTTACTTCTTGGAGATCGTGTTTAGATTTCTGAAATCAACACAAAGTTGGATCTCTCCACAATTCTTCCTTACTGGTGCTAGGTTGGCCACCCATTCAAAATATCTCAAAGGGACAATGATTTGGGCATCCAATAGTTTCTTTACCTCCCTTTCCATGACAGGAAGCAACATAGGATTAATATGTCTTAGTTTCTGCTTGAATGGCTTGGCCTCCTCTTTTAGTGGGATCTTATGCTCAATGATAGTTGTGTCATATGTACTGAGGTCTTCATAGGTCCAGGCAAACACATCAGCAAATTCTTTCAATAGCTTAGTGCATTCTACCATCTGCTCCTTTGATAGGCTTCTTGATAGCTTAACAAATTTGGGATCCCTTTATGTGCCAATATTGCACTCAGCTACATCGAAATCATCCCTTAGATTGTTTCCCTTTACTGCCACATCATTGTTGTCAAATAACCATTCCAAAGGGACCAGCCCCTTTGGGATGTGATTGTTGGGCAGCTGAACAATATGATGATCAACAATTTTGTTGAGAAAATTATCTACGTGAGATTATTTTTATGACATAGAGTCTTGATCAGTGTGCAATGCTGAAAATTCTTCAACAGTCTCTAGGAACCTCTTGATCTCAAGATCATACTCAAAAAACTTCCAATTATTGACATTTTCAGGTATGTAGTGCTTGTATTTTACTTCTATATCATATATGAGTTTGGGTAGCAGAGGAACTCTGAAATTGCTTGTTAAAACAATAAGAGAATCAACCTCAGTGTTTTCTCCTCTTGGAATAAATGATATTTTGAAAGATAGGAAAAAAATGTCAATGAGGTCCCATACTTCATTCCTATAGCTCATGAGTCGAGGGTGTTTGGCCTGATAGATATTTCTAACCTGCTAGATGATTAATTCAGCATCACCAAACACTGATATTTTTTTAATTCCCATGTCCTTTGCAGCCCTCAAACCTAACACAAGAGCTTCCTACTTTGCCACATTGTTAGTAGCTTTAAATTCTAATTTGTATGACAGAGATATGGTATCCTGAGCAGGGGAAACAAAAACTGTCCCAACTCCAAAACCATCTTTATAAGAATCCCCATCAAAGAACATTTTCCACAGAGAAGTATTTGAAGGAGAATCCACTTGGGAGCAAATTGGTTGCTTTCTAAGTTGAAGAGGAGGCTCAGGGGTGTTGTTCAACTACAACAAGTTGGATCCCAAATCAGTGTCAAGGGAAAAGATGGGATGATTTATGGGGTCTGCTTTATCACTGACGATGTAGGCCAGCTGAGCCTCTCTATACAATCTTTTGTGTTCCCCTCCAAAGACTGGAATGGTGGCATATGTGAGGTCCATATGTAATGTTCCATGTTCTTGACAATAGCATGTCAAACTTGCGAGGAACATCAGCTACCACAATCTCCATGACCACACTCTTCATGGGCAGCTGAAACAATGATACTACCAGATCTTTGATGACACCAAGACATTGCACTCTCCTTGAATGAAAGGAGTACAAGTCATGATAAGCCTTCGTGACTTCTAGTCCCATCTCTTCCATGATATTTTTGGGCATGAGGTTATGGGATGCCCCAGAATCCATTAGACAATTATGCAACACCTTATCATGTATATTTAGGGATGTCTAGAAGGGAGGGGATGAATCATATCTATATTTTACCATAGGGACTAGGATGATTGCTGGATTTTCATCTTGGAGGTTGATTGAGTCTATGGAATACTAAGATGGCTCAGGCTGCAAAAGCCTAGAAAGGGATCTTTTGAAATCTTTATGTTTGACTAGCTTTGAAATGGTCACAAGAATTCTTATTTTTTGAATTTCGTGCTCAAATCTAAAGGAGAGAGGAGGCTTTTGAATTTCCCTTACCTCTAAGACAGGATCTTTGGCTGTTGGCGAGAGGTTATGAGATTTCTTTTCTTTGGTGATATTTGTTGCTTATTTAGCAGGTTTCTCTGCCATGAGGGGTTGATTAGACTTTTCTTATTTCTTCTTTGATCCAAGGTTATATTTATTGGGACTGCTATTATTGTCTTTCTCCCCATTTCTCAGCTCATTTATTTGACTATTCATAAGGGATTCTTCATATGCAGATTGAGTCAAATGGGGGAAAGAGGAATTGTCTCCAAAACAATCAATTTTAGGATCAAGCACATTTATCTCCTCTCCTTCTTCATCAACAACAAGGTTATTTTGGAGAGGGGTTTGGATCCTTTGATCATCTCTATCTCTGTTCCTTTGTTCCCTTGACATCATTTGAGAAAAAATGTTATTCAACCTCCTGAAGTTTCCTCTGTTATCAACATTTTTGGGATTTGTGTATGTCGGCTTCCCCTCAAATTTCATCTTCTCCATTTATGCATCACCATCTTGGTCAATTCATCCACTTGAGGGTGAGATGTAGAAGAACCATAGGTTGATGCCTCAGACTTTTCTTTCCCTCTGTCTCTGTCATAACATTGGATTCTACTTCTAGGGATGCATCTTGCATGTTAGCCAAGGAAGTAGCTCTTGTTTCTCTGATAAAGAGGCATAAATCAAGGTCAGAATCACCAGCATAAATAATTTTAGAAGAGGCTTTTGAGGGTTTTATCTTAGCATGGATCTTATTGTACATATTATTGAATCTTTTGGATAAGTCAGAGACATACTCTCCTTCCTTTTTTTTTAAGGACCCAAACTCTGTCATGTAATACATGAAATATTTTGTATCTCCCCACTGTCTTAAGAAATCATTATCTAGAGTTTCAATTACAACATTAGATCCATGGTTTAGTCCCCTAAACCATTTCCTAACCTCACAATAAAGACTTTGGACAAAAATTCTCATCCAGACATCTTCATTTTCAATGTTCAGGCTGTCTGCATAACTATAGAAGGCAACAAGGTGATTTTCAATAGTTATGTCTTCTTATCTAGTGAATTTAGGCATGTATTTGAGATAATATCCATTAGGAAGAGCATTCAAGGGCTGAGGTAGAACTAGAGGGGCATACCTCGCATCCACAATGACATCCATTCTATTTACAGGGGGATTAACACCTGCCATAGGGATATTAGGTGGAGGATAAATAGGAGGAGAAGGTGTTCAGATAGGGGAAATTGGAACAAAGATTGTAGGATGGAAAGGAAACAACAGAGGATTCATAGAAAAGGCTGCAGGGCTTGAGTCAGTAGAGGCTTCTCTTTTTGCAGTAGAAGCAATAGTAAAAGGAGGAGGCGCAGTAAAGCTAGGAGTGGGAAAATATTCTATGGTCCTGGGTCTAGACCAAGGAACAACTTTAGGGGAGAAAGGAGTGACAAGGATTTCTCCCTCCAATACTAGACCAGGAGGGGAAAACTCAACAGGAACACTACCAAAATTTAAAGTTCTAGAAACTCCAACAAGAGGTCTAATAGAAAACTGAGAAGTAGATATTGGAGTTTCTAATAGAGGGAAATGAGAACTATCAGAAATACTTGGCTCAGTAGTAGAAGCTCCTTCTCTGAGGGCCTTTCCTTTCCTGATCAGTTTCTTAGGATCTTCTTCAGGTATTGCTAAAGGCAGTTGTGGAATAGACCTCATATGTCTACCTTTGGAAGCCACAATTGAAGCAGTAGGTTCACCACAGCAGAGTCATCACAATGGAGTCGCCAGGTGCACAACAATAATCTTGGATGGCTCTAATACCTGATGCACCTTCAAAATCAGAGGCTCAATGTCATTCAATCTCGGTGAAAATATTCAACTTCGTCCATGACAACGGCGCCAAAAATTTTAGCACCAGGAGTCACTCCTGGATTGCAGCAGGAGTAAGCCTAATACCCATAGATTTATATGACATAGTTTGATTTAAGGGGTGATCGGATGGGAGTAAACTCAAAACAATAGCATTCAACTCAGAAAACTAGGCCATAAATGCACAGGGAAGTGAGGGCCACAACTAACTTTAGTCAGGAATTTGAGTTAAAGTGAGAGTAGAAGGAGGGTTTAGAGGAAAAGAGGAGGAAAATTCTCTGGGTATCATGCCTTCCAGCAACTCAAAGAAGAAAAAAAAGACATTGAAATGGGCCTAAGTGACATGATTACAACTGCACACTGATCGAACATCCATCATACTATATAACCATAACCATTCGCCTGGACCCTTCAATTCTAAATCATTCAGTGAAAGAAGGGAAACAAAACGCATAGGAGACTCCTTGAAGTTGGTGAAAATGTTGCGGAGATCAGATCATCCTACAATGTCTCACCCTCGACTGGATCCTCCAATTCCGAGTGTTCAAACAACTTGATGGAAAAATAAAAGGAAAAGTGAAGATGACTTTTATTAATTTGACAGTCTCAAATTGAGATACATGACCAAAGAACTAGAGGTCTCGGTGAACTTTACAGTCAGAAGCCTAGCTCTACCATCGATAGATACAAAAATGGACAAAATGCCTATATAAACTTGGAACTGTCTCGGACTCCCTGAAACACCATCATGTCAAGAGATCAATACTTGATGTTGAGGAGCTTCTCTGTCAAGTTGCACATGCAGTCATTGGGCAGACTGCCCATGCAGTCTTCTAATGGATGTGATCTTTCCCAGAAAGGATTGGCAGTCACCTCTGCACTTGTCTTTTCCTAGCTTTCCATTTAAGGGAGGAGATAATGTCTCACCCACCTTCCACATTTGGATTAACTGATTCTTAGGATTTGGAAAGACTTTGTTCAAGTCTACCCCTATAGGACATGGTGGTCTCCCTTTGGTTTCTTCTTTCCTGGGAAGCTACGAGGAGGCCTTGTCTCCTGACGTGGAGGAGGATAACATGGGGCACATGACACAAAATGGTTTAATGGGGGGGGGGAGTCCATGTGGACAGGAACGATGGAGGGAAAGCGATCAGGTGGACAAGTGGTAAGACCTGTGGATGTTGAGGTGGACGTAACAGGTGACGGGGACATGGGGGTACAGGTGTCAGGAGACAAAGGGAGGAAAGAAAAGAGGACACGATACCTGGAAAGGTAGAGGATAGATGTATGGTGGTGACTTGGCAAGTAAGGAGGATGTGATGGTGAAGGGAGAGTGAAGACAATCGGTTAGGGAGGAGATGAATGGGAGTGGGAGACACATGACAAGAGGTGAAAGGATGATGAGTGATGTCGAGACGGTGATAGGTTGGGAAGACGATGAGTGGAGGAAAGATGGAAGGATAAGATTGGTGGGTGGGCTTGGGAGGTACGTGTCAGGATAGAGAGGGGCTCACACAAGAACCGATTA
>ML811673.1:53255-73003 GCA_009831015.1 Picea engelmannii | reverse complement strand
GGTCTTGGGATGTGGGGAAAGTCATTTTCCTTCTTAAGAATGATGTTATGCATGCTCTAAATACTGCACCACTTAGACCCCTCATCTTATAAAGGGGATAGTCAAACAAACATAGGCACTTAGGTGGATAAAAATCAATTTCCATCATTTTCTTTTTGCCACATGGATGGCTTGCTTTGATTTACAATCTAAGGTGAACATCAATTTTAAATCACATCTAACTCACATTTGGGACTAGAAATTGAAGTAACAATCCTTGAGTATGCTCTTCTCTTGTGCCTTCAAGCGATCTTGAGAACCATAAAAAGATTGTGAAAAACAATCTCATCTCCCTTAACAAAATTTCAAAACCTTTAGGAGAGGACAAAGACCCTTTTGGGACCCCTCTTAGTTTCATTTTTCAAACATATCTTAAATTTGTAACGGGCCCATACATGCCCACATGTCACAAAGGTAGGATAGTGGTTGGAATTTTGCTTTCTTAGATAAAAAAACTAGGAGAGTTTAAAGGTTTGTAATGGGCCCATACATTCCCACATGTTCAATCTAGGATAGTTTCATGCTTTGTCTAGATTAACTCACACATAGGGATTTAAAGGATAGTAACGGACCCGCATGTCCACATGCTAGTTTCTTAGGGCTTTTAAAATTCCGCAAGGTTGTACCAATGACATCTAGCTAATTAGGTAATCAAACTCTTGTAAGGACCAAGCAATGTCCACATGCAGCAAGGTGACATCTAATTAACTAAAACTTGGCACACTTTCAATCACACACAAAATTCACCTCTCACTCACATAGCCTCTTCTCGAAACGTGGAGGTCTAAGTAAGTTTCCTCCAAAGGGATTCTGAAAATACGCCATCTTTTCCTGACAGGACTATCCACTCCCACTTCTATTCAAACGAGGTTGGTTCTCACCCCCAACCTCACAAAACAACATCATCTAAAATCTTTCTAAAAAAACTCACTAAGTTTTCCTCCACATGAGGTACCAAAAGAAAATTTTAGTCTAGGTAGGATTTCGGGGATAGGCATCCAAACAACTCCCCGTTATCTGGTTTTCACATTGATAAAACATAAAGGTTGTCAAATAAGGAACTTCAAAATCCTCCAAGTCTAGTGTTCCAATCACCATAAGGCAGGGAGATACCCATGTAGGGTTGAAGGCCGAGGTCCAGTTGTTCTGTGCATCCCCCCTTGAGGCACCCACCTCTTGGACGGGATCCATCCCGTGACCCATTTCTTAGGCCGAAAATCTAAATGTCACACTGTGACCGAGGTACCTAGTGACCAACTTTAGGACATCTACCCAGGTGGCGATTGTGGGCTGCAATCGCACCTCGATTGGATTTTGTGTGGCTATTGGGAAGTATCGCCAGCTCTTTCGGGATATGCCCCCTCTACACCTCATTATAACCAATTGTTTCATCCTTCACTAATTTCTCTTCCAGTGACTTCAGACCCCACTGTTGAGTAGTATTGGAAGGCCTAGTGCTATTTGAGAGGAAGGACGTTACGTCTTCTAGGAAACGAGTATTTGCTTTCTTTTGATTTCCCCACATGGAAAAAACCCTCTTACCCACATATATGCTTCTTTCTCATTTATGTATGATGCACATCTGATTACAGTTTGACTCTGATATATATATTGTGTAAATAGTCACAACAAAGACTCTTGTTTCTATATTTTTCTCACCACTTTGTGCACACATTCACACAACTAGTCTGACATCATAGGGGAACCACAGAACCCCCGTCATTCACGACGCTTGCTCAACCTCCCTACTATCTTAGGGGGAGTATCTGGTCATACCCGCTCATCGATACCTCCTTCACACACTCCTGTGAGTGCTACTATCTTAGGATCAACTTTACTTGGTTCTACATTACTTGGGTCCACTTCCCAAGGTCATCCATTTACTCACTCTCCTTTACACGGAAGCGAGGGACCCACTTCCTCTCAAGGAGGGAGCACCAACCCACCTAGTCCCCATCAAGGGTTAGGTTCACAATACACTATGGCTAGAAATAACCCTGCCACCCCACTACAGATGCCATATTTGGCCTCTCTCAACATACCGGATCTCACCAAGCTCACCAATGATCCTATATTGCATGACACCATACGACCTGCAATGCCAACGAAACTTCCTTCAGATATACCAAAGTTTGAAGGAAAGGTAGGGGATGCCCTACCAACCATGTCATGACCTTTCATCTAGGGTGTTCTTCCAATATCATTATGGATGATTCCATCAGACTGCGATTATTTCAACGCACACTTACTGGCCCATCAACCAAATGGTATGTCGAAGAAAAATCAGGGTCCCACACAACCTTTGAATCGTTGGCCAAAGCGTTCTTAACCTTCTTCCAATTACCCATCCGCCATGACAATGGTCTAGAACTACTGTCTAACTTCAAACAGACCTCAACCACCCACATTGCTGACCACATTCATGAGTGGCATAGGCGACGTAGTTTGTGTAAAGCAGAAACCAACAAGCAACAATGTCTCGACTGGTTTCTTAGATCACTTGTCTCTCTCCTTGGAAAGGATGTAGCTTCCACCTTCCCGCAATCTGAAGAGGAAGCCATTAGTAAAGCCCAACAGTATGATCTCATTTATGCACAGTCAGGGTACTTATACACGGTACTTCCTGATCTTCCAAAACCTGTACCATTTGGTCAAGACAAACATGGGATGTCTCACTCAGCAGACGGACTAATAGGTGCCACCACACACCATGGTCCACAACCCCAACCACCATCGATGTATGGAACACCTCAATACCCACCGACATATGGGGGCACTTCTTATTACCCCCAACCCCCTTATCAACAACTATACCCTATTGTTATACCTCCACCCATTAGTGGACCACCCCCGACACCTCCCATACATCCACCTCTTCCCACAACCAGTGGTACCCCCTCAACATCAGCTTATAGTACTAGAAAAAGCGCTACACCTTCCTATGTACCTTATGGATCGGTACCCCCACAGAATCCATATTTTCCATTTCTTGGTCCTCCACAACCCATGGCTCCCCCACACCCACATGCGGGGGTAAATTTTGTTCAATCTTCTGCTACTCAACAATACCCAAATTTTGAATAGTTGAACACAACCAATCCAACCCATCCACCGAACAATTCCAAGAAGAAAGGACGGAACAAGAATACCAACAACCCTGGTCAAGGCGGGAATCAACCCCCACAGCACCAACCCACTGGGGGAAATCAGAACCAAGGGAACCAAAACCCCCAAGGGGGCCACAACAACAAACGCCAAGGGCAGAATAATGTTAAAACCATATTCCCTTGTGCCCTTTGTGGTGAGTTCAGTCATTACACTCATCATTGCCCCGAGATCACTGATTTCAAATGGTTGAAAGATTCTGGGAGCATTCACCCTTCTCCTGCACAACCTACCCCTCAGCAGGTACCACAACAATACGCACAATAACCCCCTCCCGCCGTGTTGAAAAATCCTATCCCACATCAAGTTGTGATAAACACCCAACAGGACACGCATCACCTTCCACCTTAGGTGGGCCAATACCACAACCCCAACAATCCAAGAGAACGAACAATTCTCCTCACCAGTGAGGAAGAAATTCTTCTGCAAACACGCAATTGTCAGTATCAGACACCAGCTGAGTCTACTCCTATCTCTCCAGAGACAAACCCTACACCAATGGGACCCCCATTGGTGATCCCTCACCCTTCTGTCGAACCACCATTACGCATCCCTTGCATACCATTGCATAGGAATGTCCACAACCCACAGGCTAGGGCAACTCATAACTACATCTTGGTAGACGACTTAGCACAATCCCTGGCTGCCATGTCAGTTTTGGAAGTCCTCCAGACTTGTCCTACGCAGCAGAAATCACTACTTTCCACCTTGGGGGAATTCAACCTTGCTGATACTCAACTCATCACTTTTGATCTTGATAGCTGCGAACCTCCTCTTCCCGCCTTGGTCACTATTCAAATACCAGTAAAAATACGGAACATCACCGTTCATATGTGTATCATCGATGAAGGGGAATCTACATGCATCATGTCCAAAACAGTATGGCAGAAGCTTGGTTCCCCGAAACTCATACCCTTCGCCATCACATTATGAGCTTATGACGGACGACCTTCATCTCCTGAAGGGCTCTTCCAAAATGTCCCTGTGGAACTCGGGCGAAAAACTATTCTCATTGACATCGAAGTTATTGATGCTCCGCTCGATTACAATATCTTGTTTAGACGTAGCTACATGTATGCTATGAAGGCAGTGGCATCCTCCGTCTTTTAGACAATCATGTTCCCCCACAACGGGAAGATTGTGACCATCGACGAAGTCTCACATTATGAGCCAAACCCATCTGCCAATCTCGATAACATTTTTCCTCTCATTCACACCAACAAAGACGCATATCCACTCATCGAGATGGGTCCTGGGATTTTCAAAGATCGATCCTTATTAGGGACATACCATGGAGCACCACCACTCCTTCCCCCTAATCAAGTATGCGTCATCTCATCTAACGGAACTCACACAGAGGATACTCTTCCTCCTTAGGAGGCTTCCATCATTCCTGATGTCTCAATAGTCGCAGAACCACTCCAGCCGGAGCCTCCTGCGCACTCGCCGACCTCAACAGTCCACGAATCCACATCCCCTCAAGGGCATAGTCCCGTTTGGGAGATATTTCCCCCACCCCTCACTCAAATTCCCTTCTTTTACCCTCCACCCAGTATTGAGGCTTTCCAGGTAGCCGCAACGCTCACACTACCCAATATGGTGTTAGCAATCCCAGTTTGGTATTTACATCCACCTAAGATGGTCCCTCGCCCATCCCTTCCCCCATAGGAATGCCTCCCCATGACGATTCTCGACCTTACCCCCACTACCCCCATACTCCCTACCCCCCCTGCTACAGCTGGGGGTAGGAAAAAGAAGAAGGAGCCCACAACTCAACTTCCTCCATGCATCCCACCACCTTGCACACTATGTGAGAAAGAGGGTCACCAAACCAACAACTGCCCATTACTACCGGAATTACGGAATTTGATTCCACTCAATCAAACTCCCACAACACCCGTCACTACTACTAGTCCTACTACCACCCAACCTTCCAGTAGTAAAGGGTTGAGGACCAAATTTGCGTGTGCTATTTGTTCCAAGTATGGCCATTACACCCATCATTGCCCAGCACTGCCACATTTCCGGTAGACATTAGCTATTGTACTCCAGAACTTTCATAATGAACCATGCTCTGCTACGTCCTCTACAACAAATATCACTGACATTCGTTATGTCACCACTTCAGTCAATGAACGTATGAGACGCCCTTGCTCTCTCTGCGATTCATTAACTCACTTTACATACCAGTGTCCTATGATCCTCATATACAGACAACGACAATTGGCCCTACATCACCAACCCGCAACGGCGGTAATTTACATTACTTCGTAACTCGAGGATCTTCATGTAATTTCTCCAAAGCCTGAGGCACTCCCAACGCCTCCATGGTTCTTAAATGACATCTCTGAGGATTTACCTCACAACCCCCCAATTCTCCTGCTCATTCCCCTATAGAAATTCTCCACCTAACCACCACGGGCACCCCTCAGTACTTCAATATATGGTTTATGTCGAGTGAACCCTCACCATATCCTGCCATTGCTCCCCCTGCTTCTCCATCAGGGGGAAACCACACCGTCACCGAGGTCACTCCTCACGACCCCTTATATTCCTTTCATTTCCAATGCGATGAGGAAATACTGGAAGAGATACAACACCCAGACTCTCCCTGGGACGCCCTGCATCATTGTGCACTCTTCCTTCCACAGGAAGCCCTCATGCCTCCTAACCAAAACCCCATTTACACAGTCGAAACCAAATATTTTATCCCATCAGGGCATATCGATTGGTTCAACAATCCCATTCCTGCCCCCGATGCGTTTGAAGAAGGTAATCTGGCCAACATTTCCCCCACCATCAAAATCAACATTTCCATTAAATATGGCATCGTTGAAGAAGTCATCATTTGATCCGCTTGCACTCCTCAGGAAATCGCCGCATATAAAGCCCTCTTCCAGGAATATAGGGATATTTTCGCCTGGTCATACATAGAAATTCCTGGCCTCGATCCCTCTATTGTCGAACATCGCATCGACACCTGGCCTGACATCACACCAGTTCGCCAGAAACAACGACCGCTACACCCATCCAATGCCATGGCTATCAAAGCCGAAATTGACAAATTACGCACGGTCGGGTTTATTTACCCCATCGCTTACACTTCATGGGTTTCTAACCCTGTACCCGTCGACAAAAAACAGGGCACCATCTGCGTTTGCACAGACTTTCGTGATCTCAATAACGCATGTCCAAAAGACAATTTTCCAATGCCTTTCATCGATCAAATTATCGACGACTGCGTAGGCCACGAGGCACTCTCCTTTATGGACAGATTCTCTGGCTATAACCAAATTCAAATTCACCCAGCCGATCAGTATAAAACCACATTCATTACCCCATGGTGTAATTTTTCATATCATGTCATGCCTTTCGGCTTAAAAAATGCCGACGCAACTTTTCAGCAGGCGATGACATACATCTTTCACGATTTGGCTGAAATCAGCCTCGCCTACTTGGACGACCTCACTGCTTGATCCAAGAAACACACCCAACATCTCGATGATTTATGAATCATTTTTCAACGGTGTCTCTAGTACAACATCCACTTGAACCCTCTCAAGTGTGTATTCTGCGTCACCGCAGGACGCCTCCTTGGTTTTATTGTTTCCCGAAGTGGTATCACCGTGGACCCCCTCAAAGTCAAAGCTATCACCAAAATTCCACCTCCCCGGAATTTACAGCAACTTCAGAGTCTTCAGGGCAAAGCTAACTTCCTTAGACGCTTTGTCCCCGATTACACCATACGCACACATGGTTTCCTTCGCTTACTATGTCACGACATCCCCTTTCACTGGGATGACTATGCCCAACAGTCATTTGATGATCTTAAAGAAGTGCTTTCCAAGGCACCTTTAATTAGTGCACCTGACTACAATCGAGACTACATCTTCTATGTATCATCATCAGCTGTATCAGTAGCCGACGTCCTCATATGGCTCGGAGATGACAATTGTGAACACGTCATTTACTACATTAGTAAGAACCTCTCGGGACCACCCTTGAAATATAAACTCGAAGATAAACTTTCTCTTGCAGTTGTCCTCGCAGTCCAGAAACTGCGCCATTACATTATGCTTCGCACCACCAAGGTCGTCGCAGATTCCAACCCTATGCAATATTTGCTGAGTCGTCGACAAGTTAACGACAAATTCGCTCAATGGATCGTTACCTTTAGGAGTACAACCTCGATTTCTCAACACCTAAGAGTAATAAGGCCCTCGTTCTCGCCAAACTTGTCATGACCCTCCCCTCTGACATACCCAGTGCCCCCGTCAACACCGACTTTCCTGACGAACATCTCTTTTACATCGCTTTAGATGATCCTTGGTATGGTGACCTTCTCGTCTACCTATGAACTCAAAATTTCAGTAACCACCTATCACGAGATGATCGTCGACGCATTCTCCATCAAGCCCCCCGCTATCTCCTCATTGGCGACATCCTATATCGGCGGGGCGTCGATGCCATTCTTTGTTGTTGCCTGACTATTGATGAGGCTGACAGAGTCTTAAATGACTGCCACAGTGGCGCATGTGGGGTCCATCTTTTGGGTATATCCACTGCTCAAAATATTATCCGAGCCAGTTACTTTTGGCCTACCTTATTTCACGATTGCATTCACATCGTGAAACGTTGTGAGCAATGTCAACTCTATGCCAACAAAGCCCGAGCACCCCCTGCTCTTCTTCACCCTGTCATTATGGCTGGCCCTTTTTGTAAATGGGGCATCGACTTTATGACTTGTAATCCCCCCTCCAGCAACGGTCACAAATACATTGTTGTCGCCGTTGATTACTTCACCAAATGGGCTGAAGCTATGCCCACTTTCAACAACACCGCTGACACTGTAGCGCGTTTTTTCTTTAACCACATCATATCCCATTTTGGAGTACCACTCCAACTTGTTTCCGACCATGGGAAACACTTCGAGAATTAGATCTTCGTTGAACTCTCATCTCAGTTAGGCTTCTCTCATGAGTTTGCCTCACCATATTACCCTCAGTCAAACGGATAGGTCGAGGCAGTGAACAAAGTCCTTAAGACCATGTTACAGCGCACGGTTAATAAACATAAAACCAATTGGCACCATATGTTATTTTCCATGCTATGGGCTTATCGAATAGTAGTAAAGACCGCTACAGGTTTCACGCCATTTCATTTAGTCCATGGGGTTGAGGAAACTCTTCCCATCGAGTGCAAAATTCCCACCCTACGCACCGCAATTGAGATTTTACCTGACACTGCTCCAATGGAGCAGCGCTTGCTGAACTTGAAGTCTCTAGATGAAGATCGTCGATCTTCATTACAGAACAACGAGGAAGCTAAAAAATGATCCAAGGATACCTTTGATTGCCATTTCAACCTTCGATCATTTCGCGAAGGCGACCTCGTCTTGGCCTATGATATCGCCCATGATACCTTTGGCCATGGAAAATTCGAATCACTTTGGCATGGCCCTTACATCATCCAACATTGCCTCACCAAAGGTGCATACATCCTGGCCTCCCTCGAAGGCCTTTCACTTAAGGAACTCGTCAATGGGTTATACCTCAAGAAATTTTATGCTTAGAAGTAGTCATTCTACTTTAGGTTATTTTTTCTTCTTTTTTAGTGTTTTTAATCTTTTTTCTCCTACCCTCTCATCTAAAATATCCTTTGTGCTATTGACAGATGCTTCTTCCACCAGCCTACCACATTGGTTACACCGACGACGCTAGCAATTGGACACAAAACCTCGCTTCAGCGGCTTGGGCTCTATACACCCCCTCACACGAAATGCTACATTCAGGAGGCATATGTTTGGGACCAACTACCAACAACCAAGCCGAATACATTGCGGTCATTGGCCTCCTGGCCGACGCCCAACGTCATCATATTCGCCACCTTAGCATCTTCCTCAACTCTCAACTAGTCATTCTCCAGCTCAACAATGTTTACCATGTACGCGATCCGTGCCTCTTTCGCAAATACCTGCAGGTTAGACTGATATCTCGACATTTTGACTCCATTACATTTACACATATTCCAAGACAATTGAATCAAACAACATATGAAATAGATAACATGGTGTAATATTGGCATATATCACATCAAGCTACACATACATAAACATCTCACACATCCTGTCACAGCATATAGATAGAATAGACATCATCATCATCAACAAAAAACACATGTAGACAACATCAGGATCTCAAAATATGTACACTCATATATATATATATATATATATATATATATCGGCCCATCAGGCCATCCGAATGTTTACATACAAAAAATACATGTATCCGCAAGACAATGCCGCACCTCGGTACAAAAACCGGCTCACCAGCCTATCAACAAAAAGATATACATCATATGTCAATAAGGGTGCCTCTATCACACCCCCACCTGCTCCTCCCTCAGGAAGAGGTGGTGGCCCACCCCCACCCGCCCCAGGCAGTGGTGGAGGACCACCCATAGGACCCTCCTGCCTCAGCGGTAGGCATCCACTAGTCATCGCGGCCAGCACAGCTGCTCGTCGCACTATCGCCCGCCATGGTGGTGGTACTCCTATACACTGCTCCAGGAACCCCTCATATTGGATGCGTATCAACATGCTCTTAGGGACGTCCTATAACACCGTCTCCAAACGATGGCGTATATCATCAAAATCAACTTCGGTCACCACCGGAGGAGCGTGTGATGGCCCCGCACCAGGCTCATCGAACCGACGCCTTCTCGCTACCCTCTCAGGCTCTGTTGGTCGCCCCACGACCTCATCCCGCTGACATCTCTCTCCACACAGCAGTCTCTCCGGCTCTCACTGAGCTGGCAGTCTTTGCATCTCCACCTCGCGCCCGCGAGGTGCCACATCTGCACATGCACAAAACAACAAACAACAAATAGTATTAGCATTTATATCACATACATCTGTACTAATATCTCAAAAATATAACATAACCTCAAAAACATGCACAATGCCAAAGCATACCTCGATGGTCAAAAACCTCCCCAGGAGGAAACACCATGTCCGGATCCCCCTGGAAGTCAACCCCAGCATAGGGGTACCAAATTACTACCTGCGGCATCTGTCGCCATATCCATGCCGCCTGCGCTGAAAAGTAGTGGCCACCTTTGCCACCACCATGGCGAACCAAAACTGCAGACCACTGCCTCAATCGCAGCTCTCGTGCCCCAGGAATCTCCAGTAGAACCCTCGAGCGCAACATCAACATCCTCTCCAAAAACCAGGCTACCAGGATCGAGCCAAATGCAAACTCTCCTGCACCTGTAGACTGACAACGGTCCAACTGTGCGATCATCCACGCATGCAGTGTTAGTCCCCATTCGAACTGCTCACCACCCACCACTCTCTCCAGCACCAACAGCTGGCCACCAATAATCCGTTGGGTCACCAATGACCCATATACATGAACAATCATCATCGCTATGCAACGATGAGCCAGGGAGTCTATCGCGCTAATGCTCACCACTGTCCTAGACATGAATTTCTCGCCTGAGTAGTAGCACCCACCAATGGTAACTAGAGTCGTCTCCCTTGACATCACAGGCTCTTCCGGGAGGGGCGTTCCCCGAAAGGGGAGCCCAGTCAAAAAATATACATCCTCCACCGCAGTGAAGGGGATCTGCTCTCCTTGCACGAGGAAGCAATGCAGCTCTGGACTCCACATCTGGAGAAGGAACTGCAGTAAGTACTCATGTGCCCGTATCAACGGGCACTGAAAAAAATTTAGCAACCCACAGGTTTCTAAAGTTGCTCACACCTCAGGCCTTGCATTGGCCACAACATCTCGCAACTGGGCCTAGTCTCGCTCTCACCACCACACAACCATTGTCACTGCTGGCCACCTACATCATAGCTGTCCCTGGGTCACTTTTCATCTTGAGCCCCCGGGGCACCTTTTTTTCATATCGTGGTCAGGTACGCACGCGCATTGTCACATTTGTCTACATACATGCCCATATCTTTGATTCTCTTTAGATAATTGTTCACTTTGGGTATTTGGTTGTTCTATGTGCAGGACTTGATCATCATCCATCGACATCATCCCTTCAGGTATATATTCAACACTGGTATGTAGTCTCTCCCACTGTATTGCATTTACATTTCTAGTCACACCCTCTGATATTGGCCTTTAGGACCCTCATTCCCGGCTCTGCAGTACCCTCGCCTCCATTTGCACCTTCGATACTATCACCTGGTAGCATTCTCACCGACATGCGTTGTCCCATTCATAGCACCTTTTGGCACTTTTTACAGTCATGCTGTTCTTCATTACCCTTTAGGGATGGGAGTCCCGATAGTCTTTCATCATGTTGCGAATCAACCACATACTCCTTCTCCTCATTTTTATAGCTTCCCATATGGACTCCCAGATCATCTCTTTATGGTTCTATTCTTTTTACCTGCACCTCCGCAGGATCATGAACCCTCCATTTCATCCACCATCAGTTTGACCATCTGCGAACCTATCTTCATTTCACCTACCTCATACAGAAACTCAACAATGGGGCCCCCACCCTTCATCAGTTTTCCAAGAAATTTATGCCCTCCCTGGGGCACTCATTTCACACTGGGGCACCCGTTTCTGTATTTGTACATTTTTCCCCAAATTATTCATTATTTATTGTACAAAAGGCTTTATTTCCAGTCATTACATTTTCTTTTGTCGTCACCATTGGCGACTTGCTTCCTTTTTGGCCACACGCAACCCATGTCAACCTTGGTTAGAGCATTGCTTCTCATCTACCCTTGCAGGCATCGTCCATATCTTCAGAGTACTCCAAAATTTATTTACCTCTACCCTCTGAATTTGTTCACCTTGTCTTGCCTCTGGCACAACTTATCATCAGTCTTGTCGTCCCCCTAACACTCGACCTTGTTACACGGTTGCGGCCACTTTTTATATCATACATCCTCCAACCAAGGGAATTCTTGAGTCCCCCCACTTTTTGACTTCGTCCATGTACCTCTACCACTTCCTCACCTCAGTAGATTCTATGAAGCCCTTTGCTTCTGGGAGTCGCATTCCCCTTTTGTCAGCAGCAACACACTTTTTCCAGAAGGGCGACAGTATCTTGATTCTCATTCTCCATTTAATGAGAGATCTCGGACGACACAGGGTGAAACACCATTGCTCCCTGCTGTCATTGGCCCCCATAAACATTCGACGCCAACACTTTCTCATGTTATGGTGGGTCTTACTTTGAGACTATTGCAGTTCTTTTTATCATTTGGCGAAGACCTTTGAACCGGGTAGGGCTCTCAATGCCCACATCATCATCGCTGCTTATTACCGCGATCATTGCCTATTGTTCAGAGTATATTCCTTTGCAGAATTGTCTTATGCCTTTATCATCACCGCCCCCAAGGGCACTGCAGTTATCTACACCAACACTTCCATCATATTTTTTCAGAGTTACATAACACGAGCATGGGGCATGCCCACCTCATTTGTCCACAGTTGTATATTGTTACGCACCTTATGGAAGGTCGGGTTCTACCAGTTCCTTTCTTCTCGAAAGGATTTCTCTACATGGTCCCACTATTTTTCTCTCTTACAAAAACATTCTCAGTAGAATAAAAATTGATGGATTTCGTCTATATGTATGCTCCTAACCTCATCCATCAGGGGGCATCTGTTATCACTGAAATTTCGTCTGCACATGGCGACAAGAACTCAACATCGTCAAACAGTAATGAAGTCATTCTTGGCACTGAATTAATTTCATACCATTGCAAAAAGGTCAAAAACTATACAAAGTAACCGAAAATTGAAGGGCGCTTTACAGAAGTTTGGTGCGTGCGCACATGCGTGGAACAGGAACATACCATGCACGCATACACACACGATGCGCGGTTGTTATCGCAAAAACCCGTGCACCTACTAAACGGTGCATTTATTGAATTGGTCGGTCTCCCAACCACTTATGGATCATCTCCCAAGCTGATTTGACCCTCAAATCTGAGCTGAATACGCATGGTAGGTTGGTCAAAGACCTAATGAAGCCCTAAAGAGCCTCTTTTCACACCATAAAGGAGTTACATAATCACCCAATGCAATGCTATAAAAAGCCATGAAGAAACATCATTTTCTCAAGGAATTCCATGTAATGTTATGCTACCTAGATTGTTTTAAGGAATCACTCCTTGACAATAATAGATTGGCACCATTTCATTGAGCTATCCACCTCTCCATTGAGTGGATATGCTAGGAGTTCTTTCACTACCATTTTCATTTTTCTTATTGTAAGGAGAGCAAGTTTGTGAGGGCACAAGAGCCTTCCTTTGGAGGAAGAAGGGACTCATAGTGCCCTTTCTTCATTGTGATTTGATTTCATCAATTGATCAACCTAAAAAAATTGGTGATATTGGTCTTGTTGTCTTTGTTATTTCTTTATCCATATGCTCATAGTTTTAGTTTGTTTTAATTTAATTCTTTCTTATAGTTTTGTTTTGTTTTCTCTAAATCTTTCCTCTACAACTGTCATGCTCAGCAAGAACCAACTGGGCATGTAATCACCCTCTTATTTTCTCACAATGTGATGAATTGGGTTCAAATAGTGGTCATATTAGAGGGTATTCAACTAGATCCATCTCGCATCCAAGCATTGAAACAATGGCCTCTACCTTCTTCAGCTAAGGAGTTGAAAATATTTTTGGGTGGCATCAATTTATATCGTAATTTCATTTCCTCTTTTTAAAATCTTGCTCGACCTTTGCATCAGCTCTCAAATACTTCTTCTACATTCATCTCGACCAAAGAAGAAACTACTCACTTTTCTCGGCTCAAAGAGGCCCTCTCCTCATCCCCTGTTTTACATCTGCCAGACCTCTCCCAACCCTTTTAGATTGATTATGATGCCTCACAATATTCTATTGGTGTCATACCTAAACAGGGAGGACACCCCATTTCTTACCACTCTAAAACCATTTCTGAGGCAAAAACAAATTATAGTACCTATGACAAGGAATTTCATAGTCTGGTGCAAGAATTCAAACAATGGAGGCATTATTTGTTGGGTAAAGAAACCATTCTGCATACCGACCACCACCCTTTGATTTTCATCGAATCTCAATCGAAGATTCAGGAACAAAGACACCTTAAATGGGCCTCCTACATTCAAAAATTTCACTTAGTCATCAGATACAAGAAAGACACTTCTAATCAAATGGTTGATTTTCTAAGTCAACCTCCCACACCAGTTCTTTCCATTCTATAAGTACGTTGTGCTACATATGACACATGGAAAGATTAATATGCTACTGACACCGAATTTCGAGAGATTTGGGAATATTTGCAAAGCCACACAATGATCAATCAAACCCCCTTCCTAAACTACACTATTTGGGATGGGTGGCTATATAAGTTGAATTTGCTATGCGTTCCACACTCAGAAGACTGCCTCTTTCTCATTAGGGAAGCACATGCTTCAACCTATGGAGGCCACTTCGGGACCAAAAAGACCACCCAACATCTGCAACGCCATTTTTATTGGCCTTCCATGCAGCCTCAAGTTAAAAAATTTATCAGAGCTTGTGCCTTATGCTCACAATCCAAACCATCCAACCAGATGCATGGGTTGTATCAACCACTGTCCCTTCCTTCTCAACCTTGGGAATCAATCTCAATGGTTTTCCTAAATGGACTTCCAACAACCCAAGAGAAACATGATGCAATCTGGTTAGTGGTATGCCACTTTATCAAAATGATACTTTTTATCCCATGCACAAAGACTACTACAACAATGCAGACAACATAACTCTATTTCTATCATGTCTGGCCCCATTTTCGCCTCACAAGCAGTATCATCTCAGACAAATATTCTCTCTTCCTCAGTACATTTTGGAAGACCATATGGACGTTATTGGGGTGCCACCTCAAGTTTTCTATTGCATTCTATCCTCAAATAGATGGCCAAATAGAGGTTGTCAATAGAGTATCGGTGCATGCTCTCCGAACTCACTTTGGGCGCAGCAAGCAATGGGACAATTACTTACACATTCTCCAACATAGCTACAACAAGGAAACACATTCGTCTATAGGATTTTCACATTTTGAAGTATTCTTGGGCTTCCAACTAGCATCTCCAACCGAGCTTCCACTCACTTGGGCTCCTCAAGGTACCTTCCATCAACATCAGGAACACCTGTCAGCTCAACGATTTCTCCAACAAATTGCACAACACCACAGTGCAGTCACATCAACACTCAAAGCATCCCAAGATCATGCCAAGTAGTACCATGAAAAACAAAGAACCTTCATGGACTTTCAACTAGGGGATCAAGTCTGGTTAAACTTGGAAAAAAAGTGCTTCAAAGGCCACCATCACAAGCTTTTTCCAATTAGATATGGTCTGTATACAATGCTCGACAAGATTAGAGAAAATGCATATAGGTTAGATATGCCACCACAACTGTGAATCCACAATGTCATTAATGTAAATCACTTAAAGTTGTTTGAGCCTTTCGTCTTGGAAGAACCAATCGTTGTCACTCATCCAGTGGACAACATTCCTGATTTCCAACTCTCATTGGCCAAAGACACTATACTAGACACTCGAAGTTGCTCTACAAGACACCAGACTTACACTTCATATCTGGTAGCACGCCAAGGAAAAACTCCAACTTAGGAAAAGTGGATCTCAACTGATGTATTGCACAACAAGTTTCTGCATCTTCTCATGGAATGGGAGGAATTGGGTCAAGGAGGCCACCTAGCATAATTCCCACCTAGGGCACACAAGTCAATCACCTAGGCACAACACTTCTTAACCTTTTGATGATGAATTAAATATATGTAAAATAAATGTTTCCCTTGGTATATAATGTGAACCGAGACTAAAATAAAGAATTCTTACCTTTTCTTATGAAGCTATGTGTCTTGGTTGTTTTCTTTTCTGAGTTTTCATTTTACATTCATGACAGTTTCGTTTTTAGGTTTTTTGAAGAATAAATAGTGTGCCTTCCTTCATGGTTGCCTCCTAGTGACTCCATTTTCCATGCTTTCACCTTTGAGAGAAATTTTATCTCATTACCTAGCCACTTTCTCAAGGAGAAAATCATTTCATTCGAGTTTTCTTAGGAAGAAGGGAGGGCGCACCAACTGGGGTTTGCACCCTTGCTAGTTTCTTCTTTGTGGGAATGAAGTGAGTGCGCTCTCTTTCATGGCTTCACTGGGATTCTCCCACTAATCCCTGGAGGTCACTTTGAGATCACCAAAACTTCTTGGCCACTCTCCGATCACCCCGATCTGGATCACCATTTTCTTGGTCACCCAAACTAATGGTGTGCCCCTGTTCAGATTTGCGCCCCTGAGGAGATTTTTTGGTCAGAAGCCGAGCTATGGCTTGCATCGTCACCTTCTCCTATAGATCACCTTCTTGGGTAGATCAACATACATACATTCTGCAACAATTTTTCCATTGTGTGTGATAATCAAGGATGGATGCATAGTTTAAACGACAATCTAGTGTAACGACGACAATATTCACGAATGAATCAATTGTGCCATCCAGCATGAATTATTTACAAAGTGATAAAATATGTATCAATTCCACCATCTGACATATTTCATTATCATAACTGTGATATAACAAGCTCTCTAATTATAACCAAACATCAATATTTCACTTGCATTTATGATTAGTTTGTCTCATACTTAAAGCTTGATGTATATACATTCTCCAACAACTTTCTCTAAATATTTTAAATGACAATGTAGTGTATATACAACAACATTCACGAACGAATCACCTGCTCCATCCAGAATCAATAATTCAAAAAACTATCAAATATGTATCAATTCCACCCTCCACCATCTGACATTCTCCATCAATTCATTATCAGAACTGTCATATAGGATTTTTCTAATTAAAACCAAACATCAAGATTTCACTTGCATTTATGATCAATCTGTCTGATACTCAAAGTTTGGTGTACAAATATTCTCCATCAACATACCCACTGCATGCGAGAATCTAGGATGAAGACATAGTTTAAACGACAATCTAATGTAAGGAGGACAATATTCATGAAGGAATCACCTACGCCATTCAGTATCAATTATTTACAAAATGATAAAATATATATCAATTCCACCATCTGACATCTGATGAATCATATTTACGTAAAAAGTGTCAGTGATTAAGCTCAACAAAATATCGTGTGTAGACTGTAGCGGTCATATTCATGCTGACCACTCCACAAAGAGAGACATGATTCAAAAAGAGGGTTGAATTCAATGAACTTAATATAATTATTCTTGTGGTTCTAATGGACACAAAGGAGTATGGGCCTAGGGACTATTAACACATAAGATTGATCATGTCAAGGAGGATTCATGGTTTTTGGAGCCTGCAATTTAACCATTTCATCAAGAATTATGTCATACCATCAACTAACAACATCCTCAAATTGTGCAAGCTATATTTGAATTGGTGCTACAAACTGGCGTTGTGAACTAGTTAAGGAGGAGCGTTGTAGCTTGGATAGGTTGCAGGCACTCACATTCAGACTTATCAACATCCACAAAAAGATTAGGACCATCAGGTACTCCATGAGGTTTTTCATCATTTTGAAGCTCGAGAAAGTAGTTTTGGATGTTTTTTCCTTCTGGCACCGCGAAATGGCAGACATGGGAGCTTAAAACTCATTTCGTGTAGTAGTTTCTTCTAAACATTTGATAATAAATCCAAAATGGTGATGTGGGTTTTTCTGAATTTTTTTGGGGAGGAGAATGATAGCCTTTTTGACATGTGAACAAATTTCAGCCTGACCCAGTTTAGCATTTGAGAGATAAAATTAAAACACCAGTGCGCTGCAAACTGACGCTGCAAACTCTCTGTTTTGAATAATTGTTGGATGTTCTCCTTGTTTGGAGGTTTCCACCTATCAAGGAAGGTTCGAATGGTCTCTTAGGATTTAGTTGGACATGAGGGACATATGTTCCATCTCCACATCAATCGGATTTACCTATTTCAAAAGAAATTTATCATTATAGACAAAATCCCCAAAAAATAGGAATTTGTTAGGCTTTTGTTGGAATATTTTGTAATAGGACTCCTAAATGGAAGAGGATCCTATGTAACTCCTTAGTTTAGACCTCCTGAGGGTAGATAGAGATTATTCAATATAAATGAAAGGGTTTTTTATGAGAAAAAAGTTGGATTCATGATCCAAGAGAGAAGAGAGATGTAGGGACAGTTTATCTGAGTGTGACTATAAGTCTTAGGGCATGTTATTGTTAATATATTTCTTCCATTGAGGATTCATGAGATTTGTCTTATGAGCATGTTTTCTTTGTCTTTATTTCTCATTCATTTCACTTGAATACAATTTCAAACTATGAAGGTTATGGTTGCGCTTGATTAGGAGATTCATGAGCTACAAAGGATTTGCAAAGATTTCATTTTGATGATTGTTTTGTTCAAGTATTCTTCATTCCATTCGACAGAGAGGGTGTCTAATTTGTGAAATTTCTTCTTCATGTATTTTCCTCTCTATTATTCTACCTTGATATTATATAAGATTTGTCTGATGTACAACTCAAATGCCTTCAATTTGCAGGATGTTATGACTCCATGCCCAATGAAATACCTCTGCATAAAGTTTGTTTCCATTTTTCTTTATCTTTATTACTAATCCACCAACCATAAATTGATTTTATTATTTATATTCTGATCGGTATTGGGCTTTCACTTATAACAGTCTAAGTGTGACTCTCAGTGCTAACAGGGACAATCTACGCCTGAAGAGTATAAGGTCAAACATGGTGGATAAATATGAAGGATTGTTTAGGATGGGTGGATGGATTGCGATTTAGAGGTGGATAGATATGGATGGTTGATTAAGAGGGGCAGATTCATTGTGATTTAAAGGTGGAATGTTCTTTAACATAGATACTTTATTACTTTTGGTGCTTTCTCAATCTGTTGCCAAGTATCCTATTCTCTTACCAATTTCAATTCTTTTGACTGGGAAGGGTGCTTTGTCTAAATGTTATGGGTTTAGGTATTTTTTACTGAAATTAATTTTTTAGATTGGGTAGGATGTCTTTTTTGTTTCTGTATTTTTTACTGAAATCAATCCAATCGTACAAATATGGGTGAAATGACAATATTTTGTTATTTAAATTGTATGTTTTGAGCCTTTCTATAATCAAGGGAGATCTATAATTCCTTCGGTTCTAGTGCTCATTCCTTCAGTGTTTAATATAGAGTTGACAGGTGGTATTTAAAAAAATATTAATAACAAAAAAATATATCAATGTATGCCATAAATACATTATTTCAATATCCATCTTAACTAAAATAATTCCATGTCAACTCTATATAGAGAGCAATTTAAAGTAAAAAGATTTGATTTTGTTAATATATTTTTTCTACTTCCTAGAATGAGGTAGATGAGTAATTCCTTCATTAATTATATTATGGAGTTGACATGTGACATTCAAAAAAATATTAATAAGAAAACAATAATTTCAATGTGAGTCATAAATAAAATATATATATATATATATATATATATATATATATAT
>ML811673.1:39576-53082 GCA_009831015.1 Picea engelmannii | reverse complement strand
TATATATATATATATATATATATATAGTAAAACCAACTTAGATCCATATTAAGTGGAGATATATCATCGGTCGAGAGGCATCAAATACATCAAGATGAAAACACTTCTTCAAGTTTTTTACTCGAAACAATTTGCATCTTAATGCAGGAGCATCGCTCGCTCAATCAAGCGAGCCAACGCGATGAGGAAAAGAGAACAGCTGGAGAGAGCCAGCATTCAAATTTTGGAACACTGTAATATGGCTACGCCAAACATTAAATGTTGATGTGATGAAGCACACTTTATATATGTAACGGACCTTGAGCGGATAAGCTCTCGTCCTTAGTAGTTGAGGCATTTATGTAGATTTAATGCAAGTAGATAAACTAATTAACTGTAGATTAGACAATTTAGCTTTCGAAGAGGGAAAACGGAATATAGACACCCTCCGTTGTATTTGTTGATAATGATCATTCTCATTCATACAGGAGCAAGAAAAAAGAAGGGAGCAGAGCAGAGAATTTGTGAAGAACCCCCATGTACAGTTATTGAATTAATAGGAAAAGCTTGATTCAATTCCATGGATGTGTTTGATCTGTGTGTGTTGTTGATATTGTACCTTTTCATGTTTGCTTCTTTTTATGCTTATCTGTTATATGCTGCATATGTGATAGCATATCAGGTTCGTAACCTGAGAGAATGAATGAATGAGTTTCAATTGTTTCTCTGCTTAAGCCAGGAGATTCCTGCATCAAGTGCAGTTGAATACCTCCGCATAGAGTGCGTTGAGGAGGCTAAGTAGTTGAACTTTTGTTCTCTTTTGTCCAGAGCTGCGTTAGATCATTCGAGCCTTGCAGGTGAGTGCAGGTCGAATTTGGGGCCTCAGTAGCAAGTATGAGAAGGGGGAGGTTGAAGTTGTTGCGAGAGGGAGCGCACAGAACCCAGAAGACTTCATCACTTTTGGAGGTGGTTGAAGACCGAGCACAGGGAGTGTGCAGGAAAGTTCTCTGAAGGAGTCAGAGGAACAAAGCTCAGAAGGACTAGCACCTTTGTTTTCAGTTGCACTGGACGAAGGTAGCGAAGCGGAGAAACCCTTCATAGAGGAAGAGAATCGATGACTTTCATTTGAGGAAAGAAGTCGCGAAGCGCCTTGACCATCCGATTTCAGAGGGGTTGCGAGAGGGTTAAACTGCAGGTGCACGAGAGAACCCACTATCGTCGCACATCAGAAAATCGGGTTTGGTGAGTATAAGGATTACATGCACGTCGAAATCGCGACCCGTTATTTCCCGATTTAGCGGGAGCCATCGATCCTCGGAGGGGCAGGTGGCACAAATCCAAGGTATCAGAGTTTTGGTATTTGGGGTTCCCAGCAGCAGGGAACTTTGGTAGTGTGGATCTGCGATCCGTGAAGCCCCGAGATTTACGTGGCAGCGTGGGGCCTGGGAGACTTAGTGGAGGACAGGTGGCCTCACATCGGGGATCGACACCTCGGTACTCGGAGGTTCAGGACATAAGCGTTTGGCGTCGCGAGTGGCAATTTCCCGAAGCATTGACCGTTGACCGTCGACACTCGGGATTCGGAGGTTGGGTGACTGAGAGAAGGATCATGAACCTCGCGATATCGCGAGACCCGATCTCCTGATTTCCGAAGGGAGAATCGCGTGGTAGTATTTCTGTGGGTAAGAGTTCCCGAGGGGAATAGGAGGGGTTCGAACCCTTCGGGCCGTGGATAGTGAAGGTCCTGGTGGAGCGACCGTGCCGCCGAGGGTGGGGTTGCGTCACATCTCGAGGAATTTGATGTCTCTCCATGCTCTGCAATTAAGATGGATCTACACTCATGAATATATAAATGGATTCAACCTCATAAAAAAACCCTAGAAAATATGACTATACATATTTAAGCACTTAAATCTAACACTACTTCTTGTGCATTGAAATTTGATGTCTCTACAATGATTTTTCAACGCATGTTTGTGGCCAAAACCCAGTTATTTGTTTCGTTAGTGTATTCATGTCCGATAGATGATGAAATTATGGATGTCGCATATCCAACAACCTGTCGTCAGTTATACTGACAACCCTAAGAGACAAAAAATCATCAAAATTATACATTGTTTCTGACAGCTGTGTGTTAGAAGTTTGACATAATGATACGTCAAATATCCTACGACCCTATGGCCAATATTGTCGGACATGTGCTTCCATATCTAAAAATTGTGAGAATCACATATCCGACGATACAACAATATTGTCGACGACAGTTCTATACCTCTGACAGTCAATGTTGTCGGTCCTGATGTCAGATAGCCGACGTCCCCTTTAGGAGAATATCTGATGGTATCAAAGTACCTCTGACAAGGGTTCCATACCTTTGACCGATTGTCATGTCAATTAGACCCGCCTTCGGTGAATATCCGATGGTTTTATAGTAAACTCTGACGGGGGTATCATACCTCCGACAATTACTACTATCTATACGTTCATCGAATATCCATTATGTTACATTATGTTTTCTTTATTAATTCCCATAGAGTGAGGGGATTAATAGAGAAAACATAATATTACATTATAATTTCTCTATTAATTCCCCCATCTCCACCCTCATACTATATTATGTTTTCTCTATTAATCTTTTTTATTATGTATTCTCTATTAATTCCTACATCCCCACCCTCATATTATATTATGTTTTCTTTATTAATATATTTTATTATGTATTCTCTATTAATCCCCCCACCTCATGGTGGAGAGATTAATAAATAAAACATCATATTATATTATGTTTTCTCTATTAATCCTTGTTTATTAAGTTTTATCTATTTAATCACCCCTCTCCCACCCTTATTTTATGAGGGGATTAATAGAGAAAACATAATATAATATTATTTTTTATCGATAAATCCCTCCACCCCCACCCGAATTTATGAGGGTGGTGGGATTAATAGAGAAAACATAATATAATATTAAGGTTATGTAAGGTTATAGAGAAAACATAATATAATATATTATGTTTTCTCTATTAATATTTTTTATTATGTATTCTCTATTAATCCCCCACCTCAGGGTGGGGAGATTAATAGAGAAAACATCATATTATATTATGTTTTCTCTATTAATCCTTGTTTTATCTACTAATCACCCCTCTCCCACCCTTATTTTATGAGTGGATTAATAGAGAAAACATAATATAATATTATTTTTTATCGATGAATCCCTCCACCCCCACCCGAATTTATGAGGGTGGTGGGATTAATAGAGAAAGCATAATATAATATTAAGGTTATGTAATCATATTAAGGTTATGTTTTCTCTATGTAATAATATTATATTATAATATTATGTAATAATATTATATTATGTTTTCTCTATTAATCCTTGTTTATTAAGTTTTATCTATTAATCACCCCTCTCCCACCCTTATTTTATGAGGGGATTAATAGAGAAAACATAATATAATATTATTTTTTTTCGATAAATCCCTCCACCCCGACCCGAATTTATGAGGGTGGTGTGATAAAGAGTTAGAGGGAAAAAGAAAATCAAGGTATTATAAATATGTAATCAACCCTAATCTAGAAGATCAAAATTATCTATCTGTTTTGCTAAGTGTAAAGAAAAAAATAAGCATTGCTAAGATAAGAACAAATTCTCACGAGCTCCATAGTGAAACTGGGCGTTGGTCAATTCCTAAAACGCCATGGAATGAAAGAGTGTGTCACCTTTGTGACACTAGGAAGGTGGAAGATGAAAAACACTTTCTCTTAGATTGTCCAGCCTATACCCATATTAGATCTCATTTTCAAAATATTGATCACACTACCAACCTTCCTAACCTCTTAACTCAACAAAAGTATGGTGATCTTGGAAACCTTCTCTTAATTCTTTTCGAGCACAGAAACAAAATTCTAAAGAATCACAAGTAATCACTGACCCTCTTAAGGTCCGATAGACCAATTAGGTCTTAGTAGACGTTAATCATCATCATCATCATCATTATTTTTTCTCTATTAATCCCCCCACCTCCTCATATAATATTATGTTTTCTCTATTAATCCCTCCACCCCACCCCAATTTATAATGGTGGTGGGATTAATAGAGAAAATATAATATAATATTATTTTTTCTCTATTAATCCCCCCACCCCCTCCTCCATATTATGAGGGTGAGGGTTGGGAGATTAATAGAGAAAAAATAACACAATGAGTGGGAGTCATGGGGGGCCTAATAGAGGGAGTGGGGGACTAATAGAGAAAGGGGGGATTAAGATAGAAAAAATAATATAATATTTTGTTTTATCTATTAATCTCTCCACCCCCACCAATATGAGGGTGGGTGTGAGGATATTAATAGATAAAACATAATACAATATAATATGTTTTATCTGTTAACATTCCCAACCTCACTCTCATATTATAAAGGATTCTATTATGTTTTCTCTAGTAATCCCCCCACATCCACCCTCATAATATCAGGGTGAGGGTGAGGGTTGGGATGAGGGGATTAATAGAGAAATAATAATAAAATGATTAATATAGAAAACATAACAAGTAATATGAGGGTGAGGGTAGGGGTAAGGGGACTAATAGAGAAAGAATAATAAAACAGATTAATAGAGAAACCATAATATTATATTATGTTTATCTATTGATGCCTCCACCCCCACCCTCACCCTCACCCTCATATTATTATATTATGTTTATAATATGAGTGTGGGGTTGAGGAAAATGATAGAGATAACATAACATAATATTGTGTTTTCTCTATTAATCCCACCAATACATAATATGAGGGTGGGGATATGGGTATTAATAGAGAAAGAATAATAATAAATATTAATACATAAAACATAATACATAATATGAGGGTGAGGGTGGGGGTGGAGGGATTAATAAAGAAACATAACATTATATTATGTTTTTTCTATTAATCTGTTTTATTATTCTTTCTTTATTAATCCCCCCACCCCCACCTGCATACATAATATGATGGTGGGGCTGGAATAAAATAAGGGTGAGGGTGTGGATATTAATAGAGAAAACATAATATAATATTATGTTTCTCTTTTAATCCCTCCACCCCACCGTCATACATAATATGAGGGTGAGGGTGGGGGTTGGGGTTAGGAGAATGATACAGAAAACATAATATAATATTGTGTTTTCTCTATTAATCCCATCAATACTTGATATGAGGGTGTGGGTGGGGCGAATAATAGATAAAACATAATATAATATTGTCTCTTCTCTATTAACCCCCCTCACACTCACCCTCAACCTCACCCTCATATATGGGGGTGGGGGGTTTAAAAGAGAAAAAATAATATAATATGAGGGTGGGGGTCGGGGTGGAGGGATTAATAGATAAAAAAGAATATTGTATTATGTTTTCTCTATTAATCCCCGCACCCGCACCCCCACCCTCACCTACTATATGATGTTTTCTCTATTATTCTCGCCACCCCCACCCTTACCCTCATATATGAGGATGGGGATGAAGGGATTAATAGAGAAAACACAATATGATGGGGGTGGGGGATTTAATAGAGAAAAGATAATGTTATATTGTGTTTTCTATATTAATCCACCCACCCTCACCCTCATGTTTTCTCTATTAATCTATCCACCCTGGGGGTGGGGGATTAATAGAGAAAACATAATATTATGTTATGTTTTCTCTATTAATCCTCTCACCCTCACCCTCATATTATATTGATCGTGGGGGCATTAATAGATAAAACATAATATTATATTGTGTTTTCTCTATTAATCCCTCCACATCACCCCACCCTCATATTATATTATGTTTTCTCTATTAACCCCCCCACACCCACTATGAGATCATGGTGAGGGTGGGGTTCGACAGATTAATAGAGAACACAATATTATATTATGTTTTCATTATTAATCCCCCCACCCTCATTATATTATGTTTTCTATATTAATCCCTCCATGGCCACCATCATATTATATTATTTTTCTCTATTGATCCCTGAGGGTGAGGGTGTGGGATTAATGAAGAAAACATAATATAATATTATGTTTTCTCTATGAATCTTCCCACTTCCACCCTAATACATAATATGAGGGTGGGGGGATTAATAGAGAAAACACAATATTATATATTTATGTTTTCTCTATTAATTCCCCCACCCACACTATATGAGTGTGGGGGTGCGGGGATTAAAGGAGAAAACATAATTTAATATTGTTTTTCCTCTATTAAACCCCTCACCACCACCCTCAAAACATAATTTAATATTTTGTTTTCTATATTAATCCCCCTACCCCCACCCTCATATTATTATTTTGTTTTCTCTATTAATCCCCTCTTCGCCACCCTCATATAGATTAATATTTTGTTTTCTCAATTAATCCCCTCACCCCTACACTCACCCTCATATATTAATAGATAAAAGTCAATATTAGATTATTATTTTCTATTAATATGAGGGTGGGAGTGAGGGGATTAATAGAAAAAAAACAATCTTAAATTATATTTTCTCTATTAACCCCCCCGCACCCTATTATAGTTGGGGTGATGGGATTAATATATAAAACACAATTTATATTTTGTTTTCTCTATTAATCCCTCCACCCCAACCCTCATATGGGGGTGGGGGGATTAAGAGAGAAAACTCAATATTAAATTATTTTTTTTCTATTAATCACCCCACCCTTATATATGAGGGTGGGGGTGGGGGAATTAATATGAGGGTGGGGTTGGGCGGATTAATATGAGGGTGGGGGGTTTTCTCTATTAATCCCCCTACCTCCACCCTCATATAGTGGGGGGTTATGAGGGTGGGGGTTTTCTCTATTAATCCCTGCACCCTCACAGAGTGGGGGCAGGTGGATTAATAGAGAAAACATAATTTAATATTGTGTTTTCTCTATTAATCCTCCCACCCCAACTCTCAATCTCATATAATATTATGTTTACTATATTAATCATTTTTATTATGTTTTCTGTATTAATAGAGAAAACATAATATTGTATTGTTTTTTCTCTATTAATCCATTTTATTATGATTTATGTATTAATCCCCCCACCCCCACTCTCACATTATGAGGGTGGTGTTGGGGGGATTAATATAGAAAGAATAATAATAAAAAATAATATAGAAAACATAATATTATGTTTTCTCTATTAATCCCCCCACCCTCGTGGTGGGGGTGGGGGGATTAATATAGGAAACATATTACTATTTTTTCACTATTAATCCCCTAGGGATATTAATATAGAAAACAAAATATAATGTTTTCTCTGTTAATCCTCCCACCTGCACCCCCACCGCCAACCTCATATTATGTTTTCTATATTACGGGGGTAGGATTAGGGGTGAGGGTGGGGATATTAATAGAGAAAACATAATATTATTTTTTTTGTATTAATCCTTCCAGGGATATTAATAGATAAAACACAATATAATATAATGTTTTCTATATTAATCCCCCCACTCCCATCCTCAATGGCAGGGGGGGGATTAATAGAGAAAACACAATATTATATTATGTTTTTTCTATTAATCCCGCCACCCCCACCCTCAATGGGGATGGAGAGATTAACAAGGTGGGGGTGGGGGGTTTAATATAAAAAAAATATATTATATTATGTTTTATCTATTAATCCCCTCACCCCCACCCTTTTGTTTTCTCTATTAATCCCCCCACACCCACCCTCATATAATATTGTATTTTCTCTATTAATTCCCCCACCCCCATTATATGAGATTGAAAGATGGGGTGGAAGGATTAATAGATAAAACACAATACTAAATTATGTTTTTTCTATTAATTCCCCCACCCCCACTCTGTGAGGTTGGGGGTGTTGGTATTAATAGAGAAAAACCCCACTCACATATTAATCCCCCCACCCCCATAGTCATATACACCCCCACTATATGAGGGTGAGGTTGAGGCTGAGGTTGAGAGTGGAAGCATTAATAGAGAAAACCCCCCACCCTCATATTAATCCCCTCAACCCCAACCCCAACCCCACCCTCATATTAATTCCCCCACCCCCACCTTCATATATGAGGGTGGGGTGATTAATAGACAAAAAATAATGTAATATTGTGTTTTCTCTCTTAATCCCCCCACCCCCATATGAGGGTTGGGTGCGGGGATTAATAGAGAAAACACAATATAATATTGTGTTTTATCTATTAATCCCTTCACCCCCACTATAATAGGGTGGGGGGATTAATAGAGAAAAAATAATTTAAGATTGTGTTTTTTCTATTAATCCCCTCACTCCCACCCTCATATTAATAGAAAATAATAATTTAATATTGATTGTTCTCTATTAATATATGAGGTTGAGGGTGGGGGTGAGGGGATTAATTGAGAAAACAAAATATTAATCTATATGAGGGTGGGGAAGAGGGGATTAATAGAGAAAAAACAAATTAATATGAGGGTGGACATAGGGGTATTAATATAGAAAACAAAATATTTAAAAAAAAATTAAGGGTGGTGGTGAGGGGATTAATAGAGAAAACACAATATTAAATTATGTTTTCTCATTTAGTCTCTGTACCCCCACCCTCATATAGTGGACGTGGGGGAATTAATAGAGAAAACATAAATATATAATATTGTGTTTTCTCTATTAATCCCCTCACCCTCACATTATGTATTAGGGTGGGAGTGGGGGGATTCATAGAGAAAACATAATATTATGTTATGTTTTATTTATTAATCCACAACCACCACCCTCAGGGATTAATAGATAAAAATAATATAATATGATGGTGGGCATGGGGGGATTAATAGAGAAAACATAATATAATGAGGGTGGGGGGATTAATAATGAAAACATAATATAATATTGTGTTCTCTATTAATCCCTCCACCCCCACCCTCACCATGATCTCAAGTGGGTGTGGGGGGATTAATAGAGAAAACATAATATAATATTATGGTGGGGGTGGTGATGGGAGGATGAATAGAGAAAACATAATATAATATTATGTTTTATCTATTAAACCCCCCAACCCTAGGGTGGTGGCATTAATATAATATGAGGGTGGGGTGAGGGGATTAATAGAGAAAAGATAAAATAATATTATGCTTTATCTATTAATCCCCCCACCATTAATATAATATGGGGGTGAGGGTGAGAGTGAGAGGATTAATAGAGAAAACATAACATAATATTATGTTTTTTTCTATTAATCCCCCCACCCCCAAGGTGGGGGGATTAATAGAGAAAACATGAGGGTGAGGGTGGATGGATTAATATATAAAACACAATATAACATTATATTTTCTTTATTAAATCTCCCACCTCCATAATATTTTGTTTTCTCTATTAATACATTCACCCCCACCCTCATTTATGAGCATGAGGGTGATAGATAAAAAAGAATATCGTATTATTTTTTCTCTATTAATCCCCGCATCCACACCCTCACCTATTATATTATGTTTTCTCTATTAATCCTGCCACCCCCACCCTCATATATGAGGGTGAGGGTGGGGGTGGTGGGATTAATAGAGAAAACATAATATAATAGGTGAGGGTGGGGGTGTGGGGATTAATAGAGAAAACATAATACAATATTTATTTCTATCTATTAATCCCCCCATGCTCATCCTCACCCTCACCCTCATATTATATTTCTCTTTTAAACCTCCGACCCCCACCTTCACCCTTATATATGAGGGTGAGGATGAGGGTGAGTGTGGGGGAGTTAATAGAGAAGAGACAATATTATATTATGTTTTATCTATTATTCTTCGTGCCCTCACCCTCATATTATGTATTGAGGGGATTAATAGAGAAAAAACAATATTATATTATGTTTTCTCTATTATTCTCCACACCCCCACCCTCACCCTCATATTATTTATGAGGGTGGGGTGGAGGGATTAATAGAGAAACATAATATTATATTATGTTTTCTCTATTAATATCCCCACCCTCGCCTCGGATGGGGTGCCACGCGTACAGGTTGAACCACGTGGAGGAGGCGTGGGGGAAGCCATTTATAATGGCCCTCACCGCACTTACAGCCATTTATGAATGGCATCACCTCCATCTACCTTCGCCAGTTTGATGGGGCTTCACACGCGTTCTCGTAGGATGGATAGCCAGAGCATTAAGCTCATGGCTATCATGGCTGCCATTATAATTCACCCGTCTTGTTCCACTTGCGAAATTCACAACGCGAATTTGAAGTTTGGTGTGCAGTGGTTTAGCAGGGGAGGTTACAGTGTTCTGGCCTTGCTCCTCGCTCCTACCATGCCGAGGCTGCGAGGGACGCCCCATAGAGGATCCGGCTGGTATGTTGCCGACTCCAGAAGGAAGCGACATGGAAATTTTAAACGAGTTGTGCGTTTGGCCAGGCAGAAACGACGTCGAATGACCACAACAGCTAGCTTTCCCCCAGGCACTCGCGTGGAAGAAAATCCGGACTTGGCCCTCCCCTCAGACTTCTCGGAGAGTAAGATGTTCACGATACCTGATAATTGGGATCCCTCGTCCAGTTTTGGAGCACCAGCAGCACTGTCCCACCCCACAGAACTCCCAGGTTCTTCTGTAGCGCCAAACGATGAGTATACCACCTGCGTGGTCAAGGAGGAACCACTGAGCAGTTACATAGGTCTGCAGGCGAGCACGGAGAGCTCGAACGTGAAGGAAGCATACAAGGAGGTGAAGGAAACAAGAAAGGAACCAGAGGCACCGGCCTCGCCACCACCTCTGCATCCAGAGATCCTGCAGCTAATATTTGAGGTTCGTAGCCTGGTCAAGGACCAGCTCTTCAGAGAGGTTTGCGTTAGCCAGCGCCTGGATATGCTCTACGAGGCCTACTCCAATGCCACTCCTCAGCAGCAATTCCCGACCTTCTCTCAACCATTCGCCATCCCAGCCAGCAGTGGAAAAATGCAGGAAGCACACAAGGACACTGGGGATTAGGTTTTCTTCTATTTCACATGGCTTCCAGTTATACTTTTGTAGTTGTTTACCAGGTCTGTTGCTCTGTAACTGTTACCGTAGTTAGTACTAGAACAATAAGTTTTAGAATTGCTAGAATGATGTCCGTTTTGCATGGCCACCGTGGTTTCCTTCGGGCAGGGTGGTGCAGTCATCTATTTCTATTGCATGCTACAGTGGGCAGGCCAACTATCCTGGTTTCCTATGTAGGCAGGACAGCTAGCTCCTGTGTGACAGACGTATGATATTTTCTGATATCATAATATAATAGGTCCTACCCCTTTTTACTTAAAAAAAATATATATCCACACCCTCACCCTTATATTATTCTAGCCTGACTGTCATATTATGTATGCGGGTAGGGGTGGGGGATTAATAAAGAAAGAATAATAAAATAGATTAATAGAGAAAACATAATATAATGTTATGTTTCTCTATTAATCCCTCCACCTCCACCCTCACCCTCACCCTCACCCGCATATTATGTATTATGTTTTCTCTATTAATTTTTTTTATGACTCTTTCTCTATTAATCCCCACATCCCCACCCTCATATTATGTATTGAGGGGATTAATGGAGAAAAAAATAATATTATGTTATGTTATCTCTATCATTTTCCCCACCCCAACCTTCATATTATATATGAGAGTGGGGGTGGAGGGATTAATAAAAAAACATAATATAATATTATGTTTTCTCTATTAATCTATTTTACTATTATTTCTCTATTAATCCCCTCACCCCCACCTCCACCCTCATATTATTTGTTTTGTTTTCTATATTAATGATTTTTATTATTATTTCTCTATTAATCCACGTATCCCCACCCTCACCCTCACCCTCATATTATGAGGGTGGAGGTGGGGGGATTACTAGAGAAAACATAACAGAATCCTTTATATTATGAGGGTGAGGGTGGGGATATTAATAGATAAAACATAATACTGTATTATGTTTTATCTATTAATATCCCCATCCCCACCCTCATATTGGTGGGGGTGGGGATATTACACATAAAACATAATATTATATTATTTTTTCTCTATTAATCCTTGCTTTATCTATTAGTCCCCCACCCCCTCTATCAGGCCCCCCACGAATCCCACCCATTGTGTTATTTTTTCTCTATTAATCTGCCAGCCCCCACCCTCACCCTCATAATATGGGGAAGGGAGTGGGGGGATTAATAGAGAAAAAATAATATTATATGAGGAGGTGGGGGGATTAATAGATAAAAAATAATATTATATTATGTTTTCTCTATTAATCCTAACACCCTCATAAACTCGGGTGGGGGTGGAGGGATTTATAGAGAAAAAAATAATATTATATTATGTTTTCTCTATTAATACCACCACTCATAAATTAGGATGGGGGTGGCTGGATTAATATATAAAACATAATATAATATTATGTTTCATTTATTAACATATTATGTTACATTATGTTTTCTTTATTAATCCCCGTCACCCATATTATGTTTTTTCTATTAATCCCCTCATAAAATAAGAGTGGGAGAGGGGTGATTAGTAGAGAAATCTTAATAAAAAGTGATTAATAGATAAAATATAATATAATATGATGTTTTCTCTATTAATCCCCACACCCCTAGGTGGGGGGATTAATATAGAATACATAATAAAAAATATTAATAGAGAAAGCATAATATAATACGAGGGTGGGGATGAGGGAATTAATAGAGAAATCATAATGTAATATTATGTTTTCTCTATTAATCCCCTTACTCTATGGGAATTAATAGAGAAAACATAATGTAACATAATGGATCTTTGATGCATGTATAGATAGTAGTAATTGTTGGAGGTATGGAACCCTCGTCAGAATTACTGTAAAACCGTCGGATATTCACTAAAGGTGGGTCTAACTAACATGACTAGCGGTAAGAGGTATGGCATCCTTCTTGGAGGTATTGTGATACCATCGGATATTCTCCTAAAGGGAACGTCGGCTATCCAACATCAGGACTGACAACACTAACTGTCGAAGGTATAGCATCGTTGTCAATAGTACTGTTATATCATTGTATATGCAATGATCACAGTTTTTATATATGGGAGAATAGGTCTGACAATATTTGCCATAGGGTTGTAGGATATTTGACGTATCATTACGTCGGACTTCCGACACATAACTATAAAAAACAATGTCTAATTTTGACAAGTTTTAGTCTCTTAGGGTTGTCAGCATAACCGACAACATGTTGTTGGATATTCGACATCCATAATTTCATCGGCTATCCAACATGAATACACCAACGAAACAAATAATTGGGTTTGGTCAAGGAACATGCATTGAAAAATTATCGTAGAGCCATCGAATTTCAATGCACAAGAAGTAGTGTTAGATTGCTTAAATATGTATAGTCCTATTGTCTAGGTTTTGTTTATGAGGCTGAATCCATTTATATATTCATGAGTGTAGATCCATCTTAATTGCAGAGCATGGAGAGACATCAAATTCCTCTAGATGAAAAAAAAATTTCGAGTAAAAAACTTGAAGAAATGTTTGCATCTTGAAGTATTTGATGCTTCTCGACCCATGATATATCTCCACTTAAGATGGAT
>ML811673.1:22368-39526 GCA_009831015.1 Picea engelmannii | reverse complement strand
TATATATATATATATATATATATATATAAGATATAAATATTTTATTTATGCCTCACATTGAAATTATTGTTTTCTTATTAATATTGTTTTGAATGTCACATGTCAACTCCATAATACAATTAATGGAGGAATTACTCATCTCCCTTTTTCTGGGAAGTAGAAAGCATATATTAACAAAATCATAGTTTTTTACTTTCAATTTATCTCTATATAGAGTTGACATGGAATTATTTTAGTTAAGATGGATATTGAAATAATGTATTTATGGCATACATTGATATATTTTTTTGTTATTAATATTTTTTTAAATACCACTTGTCAACTCTATGCTAAGCACTAAAGGAATGAGAACTAGAACCAGAGGAATCATACATCTCTCTTGATTGTAGAAAGGCTCAAAACATACAATTTAAATAACAAAAAAATGTCATTTCACCCATATTTTTACCATTGGATTGATTTCAATAAAAACATACAAAAACAGAAAAGACATCCTACCCAATCAAAATAATTGATTTAAGTAAAAAATACCAAAACCAAGAACGTTTAGACAAAGCACCCTACCCAATCAAAAGAATTGAAATTGATAAGAGAATACGATACTTCACAGCAGATTGAGCAAGCACGAAAAGTAATAAAGTATCTATGTTAAAGAAGATTCCACCTTTAAATCGCAACAAATATGCCCCTCTTAATCAACCATCCATATTTATCCACCTCTAAATCACAATCCATCCACCCGTCCTGAACAATCCTTCATATTTTTCCACTATGTGTGACCTTTTCTCATACTCTTCGTGCGTAGATTGTTCCTTATAGCACTGAGAGTCACACTTAGACTATTGTAAGTGCAAACCTAGTACCCATCATAATATAAATCATAAAATCAATGTATGGTTGGTAGATCATTAATAAAGATAAAGAAAAAGGGAAACAAACTTTCTACAGAGGCATTTCATTTGGCACAGAGTCGTAACATCTTGCAGATTGAAGGCATTTTAGTTGTACATCAGACAAATATTATATAATATCAAGGTAGAAGAATGGAGAGGAAAAAACATGAAGAAGAAATTTCACAAAATAGACATCATCTCTATCAAATGGACTGAAGAATACTTGAACAAAACAATCATTAAAATCAAATCTTTGAAAATCTTGTGTAGCCCATGAATCTTCTAATCACACGCAACCATAACCTTCATGGTTTGAAATTTTATTCAAGTGAGATGAAGGAGAAATAAAGACAAAGAAAACTCTCTCATAAGACAAATTCCATGAATCCTCAATGAAAGAAATGTATTAAAAATAACATGCCCCTAGGATTACAGACACACTATAAACTGCCCTTACATCTCTCTCCTCTCTTGGATCATGAATCCAACTTTTTTCTCATCAAAAACCATTTCATTTGTAGTGAATAATCTCTATCTATCCTATGGAAGTTGAAACTAAGGAGTTAAATAAGATCCTCTTCCATTTAGGAGTCTTGTTACAAAAGATTCCAACAAAAGCCTAACAAATTCCTATTTTCGGGGGATTTTGTCTATAATGATAAATGTCTTTTAAAACGTCAAATCTATTGTTGTGGAGATGGAACATATGTCCCTCATGTCCAAATAACTCCTAAAAGACAATTCGAACCTTCCTTGACAGGTGGAAACCTCCAAACAAGGAGAACATCCAACAACTATGCAAAATAGAGAGTTTGTAGCGCCAATGTGCAACACACTGGTGTTTGTCAGCAAGTCAACAAGGCTATCATTCTCTTCTCCAAAAAATTTCAGAAAAACCCACATCATCGTTTTGGAGTTATGATAAAAATTTTAGAAGCAACTACTACACGAAATGAGTTCGAAGCTCCCATGTCTGCCAGTTCGTAGTGCCAGAAGGAAAAAAAATCCAAAACTTCTTTCTCGAGCTTCAAACAAGATGAAAACCCTCATGGACTACCTGATGGTCCTAAGATTGTTGTGGTTGTTGATAAGTCTGAATGTGATTGCCTGCAAGTTTTCGAAGTTACAACGCTCCTCCTTTACTAGTTCGCAATGCCAATTCGTAGCGTCAATTCAAATATAGCTTGCACACTTCGAGGATGTTGTTAGTTGATGGTATGACATAATTCCTAAATAAATGATTAAATTGTAGTCTCTGAAAACCATAAATCCTCCTTAACATGATCAATCTCATGATCAATCTTATGTGTTAAGAGCACCCAGTCCCGTACTCCTTTGTGGCCACTATAACCACGAGAATAATTATATTAAGTTCATTGAATTCAACCCTCTTTCCGAATCATGTCTCTCTTTGTGGAGTGGTCAGCCTGAAAATGACCGCTACAGGCTACACACGATATTTTATTGACCTTAATCATTGACACTTTTTACGTAAATATGATTCTTCAGATGTCAGATGGTGGAATTGATATATATTTTATCGTTTTGTAAATAATTGATGCTGGATGGCGCAGGTGATTCCTTCGTGAATATTGTCCTCCTTACATTAGATTGTCGTTTAAACTATGTATTCATCCTGGCTTCTCTCATGCAGTGGGAACGTTGATGGAGAATGTTTGTACGCCAAACTTTGAGTGTCAGACAGATTGATCATAAATGCAAGTGAAATCTTGATGTTTGGTTTTAATTAGAAAAAACGCTATATGACAGTTCTGATAATGGATTGATGGAGAATGTCAGATGGTGGACGGTGGAATTGATACATATTTAATAGTTTTGTGAATTATTGATTCTGGATGGAGCAGGTGATTCCTTCGTGAATGTTGTCGTATATACACTACATTGTCGTTTAAAATATTTAGAGAAAGTTGCTGGAGAATGTATATACGCCAAGCTTTAAGTATGAGACAGACTAATCATAAATGCAAGTGAAATCTTGATGTTTGGTTATAATTAGAGAACTTGTTATATCACAGTTCTGATAATGACGTTGATGGAGAATGTCACATGGTAGAATTGATACATATTCTATCGCTTTGTGAAATAATTGATGCTGGATAGCGCAGCTGATTGCTTCGTGAAGATTGTCGTCTTTACACTAGATTGTCCTTTAAACTATGTATCCATCCTCGCTTCTCGCATGCAATGGAAAAGTTAGTGGAGAATGTATGGACAACGAGCTTTAAGTATGAGACAAGTGAATCATAAATGCAAGTAAATTCTTAAACTTACATTGATGGCAAATTTGTGCTCGGCTTAAACTTAACATGATTAAATATATCAATCAAAATATATTATATTTATTTAATATTTCATTTTCAATTATATTCAAATATTGAGGGTAGATTTCCATTGTTATCATTACAATCTAGAGGTGCATAGTTACCATATTACATGATATTTGGTCAGCTCTCTATTTAACACTGTATACTATCATTAATTAATCTACATCCATCTTAAACATTTCAATCTAAGTTATTGTTTTCTTTATATTGAAAGTTTAAAATTGTGTTCTACTAATATTTTATTTTTATTTTTTATTTTTAATTACAAGGTAGTTTTATTTTGAATATTTGGATTTTTTTTTTTTTTAAAGGTTACAAGTTCAAATCTTTTTTTTAAGAAGTCACAAGTTCAAATCTAAAAAAAATATAAATACCTCAACAAACTTTACTAGTCAAATGGCTGGGTAGAGAAGTCTAATAAACCAATTTAATTCATAAAAGTAAAAAAATGTATACATATAAAAGCCTATGAATGAGAACAGTTTTAAAAATTCCAACTTGCTTGGCTTGTCCATGTTAGAATTAATGATTAATTTGGGGTTGGTTGAATTAGTTGAATCTGTAGATATCTTCTCAACCACTCCCTCCAAATATGGAATCAGTTGAATCTGTATCCAACTATATATGTACGTATCTGTGTGTGCTAGCTGGGCTTAGCTCCTCACGGAGTGCCCAGGAAGATATGAGAGCAATGTGAGATGAATCCGCTGTAGGAGTAGGTTAGTGCGAGAGTGTATTATTATTTCTGAGTGATTTATATTGTAAGATTGCTACTGTGTGGGCGAGTTTTTCTGTAGGAAAGTCCGCGTAAAAGAGTGTTTCATTGTTACCGCCAGTGAAAGCAGATTGAACCGAAATCATCACGGCCTCATCTGCCTGTGCGTTGCAATTGGAGGAGTCGCCACCTAAGCGCGTGTTTACTGGTTGAAGGCTGCAACAAAAATTATCTCTGAAATTGGGTTCTTCGAATCATCACAATCTCCTTGTTCATATCTGCGAGGAACGTCAAGACTGAGAAGGAAAGGCCTGAGAGTGTTCGAACAAGTATGGCGTGGGTGAAGGTTTACCTCATGATGAACGAAAAAAGAAGAAAAAAAAAGAGGATTATTATTAATTGGAAGCCACCATAGATGGCATGTTTTTATACTGATATATACATATTTAGTTATGTGTGGTGTGATTAAAGTTTTTTTTATATTTACGTGTTTATGTAAAAGAAAGTAGGAACTATTGTATCTTGATATAAGCTGGGAGCCTCGGTTTCAAGAACAACTGTTCTTATTGGAAGTCACCTTGTATAATTGAATGTTGAGGACATTCCATATCCAAACTGCTCTTCTAGATACTGAAGGATAGCCGAAAGCAAAAATCCGACAGATGGAGGCATGTTCATAGAATGCATCAATAATTAACATCTTTTATCACGGAAGCCCCGATGAGCCGAGTTGTCAAATTGTCCATTGTACAAGTTCATGAATGATGGTCTGAAGCATTTATGCTTTAAATGAGTTGAATGGTAAGCTAGAAGAAGAGGAAGAGAAAAAGAACAGTGGGTGTAGGAGTTGATGAAGACCAAATCAGACAAAGATCTATGTTGTAATTTGAGAATTGTAATATGTGGTTTATTTGTAATGTAATCATTAAGGGAGGGTGTTACAATTAATGATTAATTTGGGGTTGGTTGAAGATTTGTAGGAGGCTGTTGAGATATCTTCTCAACCACTCCCTCCAAATATGGAATCAGTTGAATCTGTATCCAACTATATATGTACGTATGTGTGTGCACAATACATTCAATTATTGTGTGTTATTCATGTGCATCTATGCTCTCATGATTTCTAATTGTCCACACATAAACCTTAAAAAACTTAAAGGAGCATAGATTGAAGGAACATAATCCCTAAAGCTTCAAAGGGGCATCTACGTCTTTTAAGTAGCACAACCCGGCCATACAAATCACAAATAAGTGGCAGGGGCATCTACGTCTTTTAAGTAACACAACCCGGCCATACAAATCACAAATAAGTGGCATTGGTTTAAGTGGAATAGAGTCACACATAGAATTAGAATTAGAATTAGGTTATTATGCACAATGTTTCTATGGATGGAAAGCAAATGAGTTTTTTTTGTTTTTAAAGTTTGTTTTCCAATTTATTTAGTTAATAATTTATTTATTTATTTTTGTTTGTTTTCACATTTTGCTTTTAACTTATGGGAGAATGATGTATATTTCATTATTTTATTTAGAATTTTTTTTGAAAAATTAATTGAAAATAATTATTTTTATATTTGTTAAAAAAATAATAAGTACATTTTTAATTAATTAATTTCAATATTAAATTTATAATTTAATTGATACATTATATTTTTAATTTTTAAAATTATATTTTTTTAATAAATATTATTTTTAATAAATTAAGTGCAAATATTCTATTGATGATAAATCGTTAGGTTCTCTCGTCCAACGGGAGTAGGGGAGTGGAAAGAGGGTAAACCCTCCTCTCGAATCATTTATTCCAAAAGAGATAACTACTTAAATAGCTACCACTGATACAAGATATGTGGAACCCTAAAGTATTTCTATGAACTTATTTATAAAGGGAGAGAATCTTGCTCATTGGATTATAATAAAAAATATAATATTATTCAAAGAAATTGTGCAATAATTCTTTGCAAACTAGCAAATTCCTTTGTTGTGCTCATTTTAGTTTATGCAATAAAAACAACACATTTATGTAAAATATTATAAAACATGATGAAATAGATTCTTAAGGTTGTTTGGTATTTTTAGATACGTTGGAAAAAGAAAGATGAGGGTTAAAACTGTGAAGGAAGTAAGAGAAGTTTCAAAATATCTAAATAATCCAAGAAAAGTGATGATAAGGAACATAGATTGAAGGAACAGAGTCCCTAAAGCTTCAAAGGGGCATCTACGTCTTTTAAGTAACACAACCCCGCCATACAAATCACAAATAAGTGGCAATGGTTTAAGTGGAATAGAGTCACACATAGAATTAGAATTAGGTTATTATGCATAATGTTTCTATGGATGGAAAGCAAATAAGCTTTTTTTTTGTTTTTAAAGTTTGTTTTCCAATTTATTTAGTTAATAATTTTTTATTTTTTTTTTTTTGTTTTCACATTTTGCTTTTAACTTATGGGAGGATGATGTATATTTCATTATTGTATTTAGAATTTTTTTTGGAAAATTAATTGAAAATAATTATTTTTATATTTGTTAAAAAAATAATAAGTAAATTTTTAATTAATTAATTTCAATATTAAATCTATAATTTAATTGATACATTATATTTTTAATTTTTAAAATTATATTTTTTTAATAAATATTAATTTTAAATATTATTTTTAATAAATTAAGTGCAAATATTCTATTGATGGTAAATCGTTAGGTTCTCTCGTCCAACGGGAGTAGGGGATGGAAAGAGGGTAAACCCTCCTCTCGAATCATTTATTCCAAAAGAGATAACTACTTAAATAGCTACCACTGATACAAGATATGTGGAACCCTAAAGTATTTCTATGAACTTATTTATAAAGGGAGAGAATCTTGCTCATTGGATTATAATAAAAAATATAATATTATTCAAAGAAATTGTGCAATAATTCTTTGCAAACTAGCAAATTCCTTTGTTGTGCTCATTTTAGTTTATGCAATAAAAACAACACATTTATGTAAAATATTATAAAACATGATGAAATAGATTCTTAAGGTTGTTTGGTATTTTTAGATACTTTGGAAAATGAAAGATAAGGTTTAAAACTCAAACAAGTGTAGGAAGTAAGAGAAGTTTCAAAATATCTAAATAATCCAAGAAAAGTGAAGATATTGAATGGATCTCAATCTAAGAGTCTCTTTTTCCTACCAAAGGATATTTTTTTACTATCTCATGAGGAAGTATCGTTAAGTGGAAATCTAAAATTAGGTCACTAAACAATCCAAAATGGATCTAGGAAGGCCAAAATTTCAAAGTTCTTAGAATTAGACGAAACTAGTGACATTGTAAGGCTCGTCGTGCCAATTTCGACAATATATTTTTTTTCGAAAATGGACGTCGTATGAGAAAGTTGTCGCATTCTGAACTTTTTTCCAAATAGGGAAAAAGTCAAAGGTCAAAGTCAATTGTTCAAAGGTCGTACAGTTGACGTGGCAGATGACATTCATAGTATGTCATGCTGACGTTACCATGACACATGATAGCACCAAGACGTTCCATGTGTCAGATATTTTTGGCATTTTCAAGGGTGATTTGGACCAGTAAAAAAGTGACATGTGGCATCGTAATGAAGTGACATGTGGAACCATACGGAGGTGACATGTGGCACTGTACGGACGATGATGTGGAAGCTGACTTGGCATGCTGACGTGGCTTGGGCCAATGATGAGGTGACACATGGCCCAATGAGGAGGTGTCACGTGGCACCTTTTGGAAGGTCAAAGTGGTTTGACAGTTTCCTCAAAATTTGACTGTTTCCACCAAATCTGGCAGGAATCCTCCAATTCTCGCGAAATCTCGCTAAGTTTGACTAACTGTCACTAAATTTGGCAGACTCTAGCTTATTTAGTTGGGGATGAAAATTGATACAAAGGAGTTTTTTTGGCACATAGTTCGAGACTATACGGACTGTGCGGATCTAACATAGAACAACATTGAGATTTGTGCCGAGGGGAGGTCATGAGGGCTTGTTCAGAAGTAGGTAAACTTTATAGTCAATAGTTGCAGAATTTTGAGGGGAGTCTGAGTATGTTTTTTTCTTTTGTATCTGAGTAGCCGAACATAAAATTTCCTCCAGAGCCAGATATTTCGAGCCAAGCATAACCGAGTTCATACTCTAAAGTCTGAGGATTACCTGTTGCAACCTTTGGTGGTGTCTTTTTTTGTCCAAAATTTGCAGATCTGAAAGGTGGTTTCAGGAGATGTTATGTAAGCCTTTCTTGGTATTGTTTTTAAGCATTGAATATTAATAAGAATCCTCCCACTAAAGACAGAGGCACAAAGACATAGGAAAATTTGTGTTGAACTTTCTTATCAATCTTTGGTGTTATAATTTTTTGTTTTTATAGTCTATTTACTGTTTTGCATTACTGATGATGGCTTCAACATTCTTCCATTTAATATCCTTCTTCTCTTTAGTTTCTAAATGGTAAATCATGTGATGCAAAAGATTTAACCAAGTCATTAAAATATCATTTTTGGATCAAGTGGAATCAAAGTGGGTTGGTAGTTGGTTGTTTGGGTTTGCATGATTACTAGGGAAAAGTAAAGTCGTGGTGAAGGAGAGCTTGTATAAGGAGATCTTGAGATTGGATCAAGAAAGAGGATATCTCAAACTAAGAAGATGGAATCAAAAGAAGGACTTTATCAAAATGAAAGAGAGTTTCAAAGAACTTTGTTTTCCATTTTGAAGATGGTAAAAGTGTTTTATGATGATTACCTTGAACCGAGGAGACCGGTTCAAGGGGAATCTTCAAAGAAAGACAAAAGTGAAGAAGGAGAGGACACTCCAAAACCTCCTCCATCACCTCCTTCATCTCCATCTTCTTCTTCTTCAATTACAAGTTCGAATATTACTTCATCAAGAAAACATTCCCATAAACATAAGCCTGATATGCCATTACTTAAATTTGATGTAAAATTTGTTTTGCCTATGTATGATGGCGAAGTTAATCCTAAGAAACTCGATAATTAGGTTAGACAGATGGAGGTATATTGTAATGTGAATCAAATCAAATATGAGGAAACCAAAATTATATTGGCATCACTTCGTCTTGAAGGCACAACTCTCATCTTGTGGCAAAGTAAGATGCAACATGAAACTCAACAAGTTGGTAAGATTTTTCCATCATGGCATGATTTTATTTCCGCACTTAGAAAATAGTTTTATCCATTGGGATATAAGGAAAATGATTCAATCAAATCACAAAGTCTTAAGTTAAGAAGAGGACAATAGGTGTAGGAATATATAGATGGATTTTGTAAGATGGATTTGATGTTAGATCTTCCATTGACTAGACAAGAAAATCGTATGAAGTGTATAGGACCTTGATCTACTTATATTTGTAATATTGTATTTATGTTTGGACCTACTAATCATGATGAGGTTTTTGTTCAAGCAATGTATATTGAAGCAGGGGAAACTAGAGTTGGTGTATGAGGGAAATCATCTTAAAATAAAGAAAGCAAATAAAAAGGGAATGAGAAAAAAACAAACTCAGTGACAGTGAAGGAAGAGAAGCTCTCTTGCAATAATTGCAATAAAGAAGGGCATGGTGATGAACATTGCTAACAATTGCACCCAAAGAAGAAACCAAAGTGGTTCAAAGAGAGGAAACGAAGGAAAACAATTGCAGAAATAGCACATCCAACCGAGTTGGGATCAGATTCAGGTGATGAGACTAAGATCACAACAGTTGGTTTGTCATGTAAAATTTGTGATGGTTATGATTTTAGAAGTAAATTGTTTCATATAAGCATCATTATGAAATATACCAAGATCGATACTTCATTAGATAACGGATCTCAAGATAACTTAATTTCAGAAGAAGTTGTTAACCAATTGGGATTAAAAACTAAGATGCATCACAAACCATATTCACTAAATTGGATAAGCAAAAATTACAAATTGTCCATAACAAAGAAATTTTTCATAAAGTTTCCAATTACATCTAAGTTTGTGAATGAAGTAATATGTGATGTGGTGCTTTTAGAAGCATGTGGAATGGTCTTAGGTAGCCCTTATTTATATGATTGCAAATAAATCTTCTACAAGGAACATAATCAATATCACTTGTTTAAGAAGGGAATTGAATATGTTGTACATGCTCATCATATTAAAGAAAATCAATCTCTTCTAACAATGGAACAATTAAGAAAGGTAACATATGAAAGAAATACACCTATAATTGTGCCAAGTAAAGCAATTGATCTTAAGAATGAACATTACATGGTTGTAGAATTGAAGTTCAATCATACTTTGCTTCAAGATAAGTTAATGTCATGCAATCCCATCAAACATATTGGTTCAGTTTCATTCGTATTTCTAATATTATCGTTGTCAATGTTTTCTACATCAATGGTAGTCAATTCAGTAAGATGTGAACGAGTTCAAATGGATAACAATATGCTTTCAGTTTTCATGGTTATGATGCAATTGATTATGATGCGACAGGTGCACATGGCAAAGCTTAAAGACAAAGGACAAGTGGTGAGGCCTATCCCAAACTTGATGACTGGTTAATATCCTTTTGGAAGACCAAAAGGTCTTAGTGTGGTGGAATGATCCAAAATGGATCCAGGAAGTGGAAAAAACTAGTGCCATTGCGTAGGGTCCGTTGTGGTGACTCAAACAATATATATTTTTTCTGAAAATGGACACCGTGTGCGAAATTTATCGTGTCCTGAACTTTTTCCCAAGCAGGCAAAAAGTCAAAGGTCAAAGTCAACTGGTCAAAGGACGTACAACTGATGTGGTAGATGACGTCAATAATACATTAGGATAACATCAACATGACACATGGAAGCACTAGGACGTGCCACGTGTCAATCATTTTTTGCATTTTCAGGGCTGATTTGGACCAATAAAAAACTGACACATGGCACCATACGAAAGTGACACGTGGCACCATACAGAGGTGACATGTGGTACTATATGGATGATGACATGGCATCATATGGATGATGACATGGAATCGTACGGATGATGACATGGTATTGTATGAATGATGACGTGGCATGTTAACATGGCTCAAGCCAATGACGAGGTGACACGTGGCATGTTAACGTGGCTCGAGCCAATGATGAGGTGACCCGTGGCCCAATGAGGATGCACCACATGGAACCTTCTGGAAGGTCAAAGTGGTTTGGATTTTTCCTCCAAATGTGGTGGTTACCACCAAATCTGGAGGGAATCCTCCAAATGTGGTGAGATATCGTTAATTTTATCTAATTGTTGCTAAATTTGGTGAAGTCTGGCTTATTTATCTGGGCACGAAAATCAAGAAAAAATGAGTTTTTTTGGTACGTTGTTCGAGACTGTATAGACTTTATGGATTTGACAGGGTGCAACATTGAGATTTGTGCCGAGGGAGGTCCCAAGGGCCTATTCAGAAGTAGGTCAACTTTATACTCAAAAGTTGTAGAATTTCGAGGGGAGTCTGAATATTTTTCATCTAAGTATCCAGACGGAAAAGTTCATCCAGATCCAAAGATGTCGAGTTAAGCATAACATAGTTCATACTCAAAAGTCTCAGAATTACCTGTTGCAGGCTTTGGTGATGTTTGTTTCTGTCAAGATGTTGCAGATCTGAAAGGTGGTTTCAAGATTTGTTATGTAAGCCTTTCTTGGTATTGTTTTTAAGTGTTGATTATTAATAAGAATCCCCCCACTAAATATAAAGATCTGGAGACATAGGCAAATTTGTTTTGATAAATAAAATCATGCAAAATACTTAACCAAGTCATTAAAAGATCATTTTCATATCACTAAAATACCTCTTCATAGTGGCATGACATGGATTTACATGTATATTAGTAAGTTGTTTAACATTAAATAACTTAAAATATTATATGTCGACTAATCCATTAATAATGTTTGGTGAGAATTTTTATGCTAACTACATGAAAATGAAGGGGACAAGGTAGAAATCCACTTTTAAAATAGTTTCCCTTTAATTGGAAACCCGCTTATCAAGCAAGAGATGGATGTGTTATTCATTACACATTGTTTTACAAAATCGTTTTCCAAAACAATATATTATAATGTTCTAATTTTAATATCCCTTAAGGAGTTCAAAACCCCAACACAATTTAAAACCCAAATTCTTGGCTTAATATATCATTAGTGTTATATACCAAACACCAAATTGTAGGTTCTTTTTAATATGTAGGTAAATTTTAAGATATTTTATAAGATGTAAGGTTTAACATGTGTGGAATATGTGCTTCAATTGTGGAATATCTGCTTCAATTGTGTAATATTTCATAAACAAAATGCATTTTAAAATTAATTATATATATATATATATATACTTCAAATTTGACGTAGAATTTATTATCTTTTCTTTAGGAAACTTATAATCTACAAACTCAAAAGGATATGAGAAATAGGCGTCAAAGGTATCAAGGCTATAAATACATTTTAAAATTTCCTTATTTTTCATCTCTAAAATTACCATGTGAAAAAACATCTCATATGCGTAACACATAGTTAACTGCTCAACGAAAACATATATGAGAGTGGAGTGTGAAAAAACATCCCATATGCATAAATATATAGTTAACTGGTCAACGAGAACATATATGAGGTCGAGGGTGGGGGGTAGGGAAATATTAGACTAAATGTAGTAACATTTACTCTAATATTTCCCCTTCCCCCACCTTCAGTGGGGGGTGGAGTAAATGTAATATTAGACTAAATGTAGTAACATTTACTCTAATATCGCCCCATCCCCCACCCTCGGTCCCTCGGTGGGGAAATATTAGAGTAAATGTGTAATGCCCATATATTTCTAAACATCATTAAGTTTCCTAAACATTTTATGAAAATAAACTGAAACAAAACTTCATAGCATGATATTGACTTTTATAGCAACAACTTCAGTAACTTAGATTTATCGATAAATACTAACTTATTTATAGTATGAAATAAATATACATAACTTAACAAGTACCTGGATATGATGCTAATTTCTGTTGCCTCTTTGCCTTGTTGTTGCCTTTCTTCTCCCCGCTACACAGATCAACCCTGCCACAAACAGGAAAATAACTGTCCAAAACTACTGTCCTCCCTGCCAACTAGGAAAACTACCTAGCTCCAGGATATCTACGGATATCCTGGCCCTCCATGCCCAAAACCTCCAACAACTCAATGCCTCCCCTGATCAATAGTCACAGTGCAGAACACTCTGTTCCTTGCTCACAACAAGACAACGGTCCACAAAATAACACAGGCTCACAACCAATACAACAGTCCACAGCATCCATTTTGTCCCCTCCCGTCGAATGGTGCCCCCATCCCCCTCTTCCCATCCCTTATTCCTCCCTACCGACTCACGTAGTTACTCCTTCAACCATCGTCCGTCCTCCGTCCTTCATTATGAGTTAATGTTTTATCTTCTTGGGATCCATGGCTATCCCTCTCTGCATACACCACCATTTTTATATCATTTTTCATTGATCTTTTAATTTTATTTCACAGGTCATTAAATGTGATCTGTAGTTTGAATTATTACCCAGTTAACCATAATTAATTTCTTTGATTAAATCTTACTTAATAATCTTTAAGCATGTATCCAATTAGGGTCATTACAAAATGTAATATGAGGGTCGGGGGTGGCGAAAATAACATTTACTCTAATATTTCCCCACTCCCCACCCTCATATATAAATGTAATATGAGGGTTAGAGTAAATGTAATAACATTTACTCTAATATTGGTGCACGCCCCACGCTACCCCCACCCTCATATATGAGGGTTAGGTTAAATGTAATAACATTTACTTTAATATTTCCATACCCCCCTACCCTCATATATGAGGGTAGGGGGTGGGATAATATTAGATTAAATGTAATAATTTCACTTAAAATGAAAACACTAGCTTGCACTCAACACTCCTCTAAAGAATGTGCAAGTAACCACAATAAAATTAGTAATAAGTCACATTCTCTTGTTCAAAACATAGAAGCAAGGGAATATCGTGAGAGGGAAATCCAAGACAAAAATAAATCGATAAAAGGAGCATGGTTATAATATGAAATTGTCATCTGATTTTAGATAGATAAATGAGAAATAAGAAAATGTAAAAATAAATCTCACAAGCAAACCTAAAATCAATCTAAAAAAATTATTTAAAACCTAAATAATATTCACCTTAGTGGAGTCATTATTATTTTAATTCGAACTTTTGTACGATGCAAACTACCTTATTTCTCATTAGTAGTTAAATTACTAAAGCTAGTGACAAATAACTTGAAAAGAATAGATTTACTCTATTCATAATTGCAATATCTAAAAAAGGGATTGGAGCAAGAGAAGGGGAAAACCATATAGAAAGATTCTTTTGAAGAATTTTGCTTGAAGCATTAGTTCTATAAGAGGAGAAAAGAATCATCACTCTCCAATTAGAGCACTAAAAAAACAAACCCTTCTCTCTCCAATATACAAGTTCAACATTTAGATAATAACATAAAATCCCTATAATATACTTGATTAATTCAATGATAAAAAAAAAATATGCATTCAAATAATAACATCAAATCAATTACAAACTTTAGATCAACTGAATAACATAAAATCGCTATAATTTACTTGAATTAATACATGCATTCAAATAATAACATCAAATCAATTAAAAAAAATCATAAGATGGTAGGAAAAAAAGGACCCCGTGGGAGGAGTGGGAAAGGGGGTTATGTACTTGAATTAATACATGCATTCAAATAATAACATCAAATCAATTACAAAAAAATCATAAGATGTATTCAAATAATAACATCAAATCAATTACAAAAAAATCATAAGATGTAGGGAAAAAAGGACCCCGTGGGAGGAGTGGGAAAGGGGGTTATGGAGATTTCATTTACAATAATAAAAAAAAATCAACGATTAGATCTGTCCAAATCACTTCTCCTTCAATTTCTTCCTCTTAATGTCCTCTGAGGTACTTTTCTCCTCAACATGCAAATTTTAACAAATTGTACAAATAAAAGATGTAATAATCGTTCCTTGATTCATGCATGAGAACAAAATTTCAAACAAAATGTTGATATAATAAACTTCGATCTCCTACATTACATTATATTATTTTGATGGCATGTAGGTTTGAAAATCTGGAGATCAAATTCTTGTATATCAACCCGGATATGCTATGGTCCTATAATTAGAAAATAGAGGAGGAGGCATGGTACAAGAATTCACTCAAATATATAGTTGGAGTTAGAGTTAGATCTAACTAATTCTAAATCTAGATAAAAAGGTTGGTTGAGAAAATATCTCAACAATTTCCAATTAATTTTCATAAACTTAAACCAAATACTAATCACAGCATTTCGCTATTATTCTCCAACACTTATTTAAAAAATCAATAATGAAATACTCCTATGAGTTTTGAGTAAGGATGTTGGCTTCCCATCATTATCATGTTGAGAAGAAAATTATAGATGTTTTGAGTAAGGAAGTTGACTTCCCATTATCATGTTGAGAGAGGAACGATGTCGCCTTATATCAACAATTGGTTGGAAGTCTAATGAATAACACTCACGTAAATATATTTCATATGTCAACCTAGTTTCTTGACCATGGAAGATCTCACTGTTCCCCGTTGGAAACCCCATTGAAAAGTAGCTAAGTGAACTCTATCGCTACCTATTCCTTTGGAATTGAGTGTATTGCATACTCTTGTGTTTTCGTGGGCTACTTTTATTCTGGTGGGGAAAATCATGTGGATGATACGCACCGTTTTTCAAGTTTTCTTTATCCTTGGGTTTGAGCACGGTTGCATGGGAAAATAAAATTGAAGGGACTATTCTACATTCCACTATAGAACACAAAGTATAGATCACTAAAGTTATCAACCAGCAGGTTCGAACCATGTCCATACCATACATGGTTTGAACCGGACAGGTGATGGTTCCCGCTCGTTATAGGCATTCAGTTATTAAGAGTGAGATGAGGGATAATCTTTGCCTTGTGATTTGACTCACACACTATTTAGTATGTGCAAGGCAAAATATTAATCATATAGATCTTTCAGAGAAAAGGTCAGCCGTCATAATCCCCTACCAGATACGGGGGATGGACACTTGGCAGCAAACAGAGTAAACAACAAAAATAATAAATTATTTTTGTTAAAGAATATTTCACATTTAATTGCAATCTTTCAATTATTTCACATTTAATTGCAATTTTTCAATTGAGTTTAGGTAAGGTGGTTTGGAGGCTTGGTTGTTAATCTTCTCATTGAAGTTCAATTTCTATAATTACTAGCACAGCCTCAAACTCGTGGTTAGTGAACTCTGAAAGGTTTGCTAGCATGACATTCACATTCCACATTCACATTTGTTAATCTTTGTTAATCACTCAAACTTGGCAATCAGCTAGCCATTATAATAAATTTTAAATATAATCAAGTAAAAGTAAAAAAATAAACATATAAACAAATGTCTTTACAATAGTGAGGAAGTTAGTGGTTGAAATCACAAACTATTGGGATGATTAGAAATATTTTATTAATATTTAATCTTGTCCATACAAATTTGATTAAACACTAAAAACCTATTAAATGTGTCCATTATCAATAAGTATACACCTTTCTGCTTAACATGTTGATAACTTTTAACCTATTATAATTATTCTGGTCTAATCACTCACACTTTTTACTTAAATACGATTCTCGAGATGTCAATTGGTAGGATTGATATATATTTTATCGTTTTGTAAATATTTGATACTGGATGGCGGAGATGATTCCATCGTGAATATTGTTGTCTTTCACTAAATTGTCGTTTAAACCGTGTAGGGAAAGTTGGTGGAGAATGTATATACGCCAAAGCTTTAAATATGAGACGGACTAATCCTAAATGCAAGTCAAGTCTTGATCTTTGGTTTTAATTAGAAAACTTGTTATATCACAGTTCTCATAATGACATTGATGGAGAATGTCAGATGGTGGAATTCATACATAATTTATGGTTTTGTAAATAAATTATTCAGATGGTGCATGTGATTTCTTTGTGAATATTTTCGTATTTATACTATATATTAGCAACAACCACATTTATGTAAAAAGTGGTTGATATACGCTCAACGCCATTTTTCACTTTTTTAAATTAATGGCGCCACAACAATGAACATATTTTGATACAATTTAAATGTAATATTTAAATATTATTTAGTAATTACTTA
>ML811672.1:93123-113924 GCA_009831015.1 Picea engelmannii | reverse complement strand
TTACAAGCTGCAACTTGTTTGAGAGCACCGAATCTCTTGTTTCTCTAGCACCCACTAGAAGGAAGCACCAACTCCCCTAATGTTCCAGCACCAACTGGATGGAAGCACCAACTTCCAGTTACACAGGCTCCAACCTGTATGACGGAGAACACTTGTTCTCCCTTTCACCACCCTGCCACCCTGGTTTCTCTAGCTACAACGAGATGGAAGCTACAACTCCCTGTGTTCAAGCTCCCATTTGAACCTCTGAGGACAATAGTCCTCCCTAGCATCTCCCAACCACCTTGAAATATTAAATGAATAATTAAACAACCAACTACACAGATAAATCGATTCTTACCACTTCTTCTCTGTTTTGTAAATCTGGTCTTCTTTTAACTGTTCTGCAATTCTTCTTTTCCTTTGTCTGTTCTGCAATCCTGCTCTGCTTCAACTTGTTCTGTCATTCTTCTCTGCTTCAAATCTATTCCTTATCTGTTACTCTTCTCTAAGATTTATCTCACACTGCGCACATTTTCAGTCTCACATTGCGCATATTTTCAGTCTCACACTGCACATCCTGTGATTTTCCCTTTCTTACAGTTTAATTCATTTTTCGTCCAGAACAACCAACCACGCATAGTCTGTATCTTTTTGTTTTATGCACAACACCCATAGCAGTTACACTTCGCATCTTCTAAGGCAAAAGAAAAACTATCTAAGCAACTGAAATGCCAACCGAATAGGAATCATGAATTAGTTTTGCTAATTGATTCGTAACTGATGAATTAACTATGAGAGAGAATAGTAGCCCTCCGATCATATTCAAGTTTATCTGCACCATTGGATGAAATTTATTAATCTTGCCTTTAAATCGGGTTTCAGCATTTCGGCATTCCTGTGGCCAAGTGTCTCGACACTTCATGTCGCGATCTCCGAAACTCCGATACAGAGCTTTTTTGCGCTAGCTCCTTCCTCTATATGACCATGGCCATGACCAAGCGCTTATGCATAAAGTGCTTTTCGTGAATTCGCATTTCATGAATCTGGAGATGAGGCATCTCGACTCTCCAAGTCGCGATCCCCGAAACCTTGAAATGGAGCTTATCTGAACTGAATCCTTCCCTTCTTGTGACCACCGGCGGTGACCATAGGTTGTGCCAAAAGGTGCTTCATATTTCACGAGTTTATAAACTTCATCGAGTCTGATCGACGGTTGAAATATCCATAGATTCGACGGTCCATATCTTATCGTGATCTCGCATCTCACGAGTTTCCACACCATGCTCCGTTGACTCCAAGTCAATGACTTGTCCTATGATTCAACAATCCAGATCTGATCTTAATTCAATGGCTCAGATCATATCGCAATTTCACATATCGCGATTTCGGCGTTCTTGTGGTTATGTTTCTTGCCTCTCCAAGTCGTGATTCACGAAACTCTGAAATGGAGTTAAATCAATTGTCCATATAACACCTTGATCTGACGGCTGCGATTAAATCATGATTTCGCATATCGCGATTTCGATGGTTATGTTTCTTGCCTCTCCAAGTCGCGATTTGTGAAACTCCGAAATGGAGTCGGATCAACGGTCCAGATCACACCTTGATCTGACGGCTGCGATTAAATCGCGATTTCGCATATCATGATTTCAGGAGATGAGAGGTTGGATAATTTCATACTTTTGACTTTCGAGTCAGTGAAATGCTGATCTATGTCCACATGTCATGCCCAAAGATGAACGGTCCTCCTTCTTTCGATATTTTGTATGCCCGTTTCTCCTTGCACTTTAATGAATGTGCAGGTTCTTCATGATCCAACGAAGGTTGAGTCTGGCACTCAGATCTGACGCCTGAGATTTGTCCTCCTCTTCTGCACGTTCTTCTTGTTTACTAATAGATCTGACAGTCCTCCTTATTTCGGGAATTTTGAATGGGATCCAACGATCAGAAATGCTTCTCCTCCCGAGCTTACTTTGTTCCGCTTACTCTGATCTTTCCATTGGTGATCTGCTAACAATCCTCTGCACTATCTCTTCTGATCTTATTCAAATCTTCTCTGCAACGTCTTCTCATAATCCCCATCTATTACATACTTTTTGTACTCATGCCATTTTCATTGTTGTACTTTCCATCAATGACAAGAAAACAAGCATGCACTGTCTGTTAAATATTTTCCAACAATGAAGGTCATTACAAATTCTTGGTCATGCCTTTTGGTATTTGAAATGCCCCATCCACCTTCCAAAGTCTCATGAATAAACTCTTGAAACCTTACCTTTAGAAGTTTGACCTAGTTTTTTTTGATGACATCCTCATTTATAGTCTCACTTGGGATACCCTCCTTCTCCATGTAGACAAAGTCCTTCATTTGCTACAGAACAACCAATTGTTTGTCAAAAATACCAAATGTTCCTTTGGGGCCAGCGAAGTGGAATACTTGGGACACATTCTAGGTCGAGAAGGGGTAAGAGTGGACCCCAAAAAGATACAATATATGCAGGATTGGCTATGAACCATGACCTTAAAGCACCTAAGGGGTTTCCTTGGTCTCATAGGATATTACAAGAAATTTGTCCACGATTATGGAAAAATTTCTAGGCCCTTGACTGGCCTTCTTAAGAAGAATGAATTTCATTGGACACCTGCCACAGAGAAATCCTTCATAGATTTGAAGTAGGCCATTTACACTACTCTAGTATTAGCAGCTTCTGACTTCAACAAAACGTTTGTGGTTGAATCAGATGCTTCCGGCACTAGTATTGGCACAATTCTCACATAAGATGGTCGACCTCTGGCCTTTACTAGTAAGGAATTGAGTGGTTGCAATTTGGGCCGATCTATGTATGAAAAAGATATGATGTCCATTCTCCATGCAGTGCACACTTGATGACCATATCTTTTGGGACGTCATTTCAGATCAAAATAGATCACCATAGTCTTAAGTATTTTTTAGATCAACGATTGTCCCCCCCTGAATAGAACAAGTGGCTGACCAAAATGTTGTCTTATGATTATGAAATCATCTACAAAAAGGGAAAGGACAATATCGTGCAGATGCATTTTCAATAAAACATGAGGAGGATGGCTCCCTCTTTGCCTTATTCTTGTTTGTTCCGGATTGGATTAAGGAAGTATGACAAGAGTGGCTAACACACTCAACTATGTCCAAGATAATTTATTGACTTCAGGAGGACCCTAATCCTCCCTCTGACTACACTTGACAAGACAATATTCTCATGTATAAGTATAGCTTGGTTCTTTCTCCATCTTTATCCCTCAATCCGAGGCTCTTAAATGAGTTGCACTCATCTGCTATGACGGGTCACTTTAGCTTCCAAAATACCTATGCTCGTGCCCGTCGTTATTTTTTTTTTGGAAGGCATGAAGAAGGAAATACTTCATTTTTTCACTGAATGTGAGGTGTGCCAACACAATAAAGGTGAAACTATCAAGTCTCTAGGAGATCTACAACCCCTACCCATTCCATCTTCTATGTGGATGAACATCTTCATGGATTTTATAGTGGGCCTCCCCAAAGATGGGAAGAAGTCAATCATCATGGTGGTGGTTGATCGCCTCTCCAAGTATGCTCATTTTTGTTCATTACCCCACCATTTCACACCGACACTAGTAGAGAAATTTTTCCTTGATCATATTTTCAGGTTGCATGGCATGCCCACCTCTATTGTGTCTGATTGTGGCCCAAATTTAACCACCACATTTTGGCAAGAGTTGTTTAAATTGCAGGGCACCAAACTTAACATGATCACCACCTATCACCCCCACTCCTACGGTCAAACGAAAGTGGTCAACAAATGTTTGGAAACCTACTTGCGATGTTTTTCTTTTGAAAAAAAATACTAGTGGGTGCAATGGATTCCCTTGAACGAATGGTGGTAATATACTTCATATCATACGACCACTAAAATGACCCCAATATGAAGCGGTGTATGGCCAACAAACACCTACAGTCACTACCTATCTTCCAGGCACATCAAAGGTTCAATCTATTGATACAATGTTGCAAGGTTGAACAACCACCCTCGTGGATCTAAAGGATAACCTCCACATGGCTCGAAATCACATGAAGTAACAAGAGGAAAAAAATCATTCGGAAAGGGTTTTTCAGGAAGGTGATCAGGTTTTTCTTAGACTCCAACCTTACAAACAAACATCTCTCAAATCTCAGGGACGTCACAAGTTGGCACCCAAATTTCATGGCCCCTATCAGATCATCAAGAATATTGGTTCAGTGGCCTACAAATTGGCCCTTCCATCTACTTCCAAAATCCATCCAGTGTTGCATGTTTCCTATTTGAAGAAAGTGGTGGGATAGAATTGCAGGGTCCAAAACATCCTTCCTGAATTAGATGAAGAATGCACTCTTTGGATCCAACTAAAAGAAATACTCAATGCACAGAAATGTCGGTTGCATGGAGGAATGATAAAGGAAGTGTTGATCAAGTGGAAAGACACATCTTTAGAGGATTCTCTTTGGGAACCATCGACCATACTCCAACAATTTCTGCATCTTCATCCTTGAGGACAAGGCCACTTTTGAAGGGGGAGGGCATGTTAGGATCTGATCCTAACCCCTCTTCGAGGATCATTAGTTAGTATGATATGTTTTCTATGTAATAAAGGTTGACATTAGTTAATAAGGAATATTAAATAAAGGAGAATAAGTAAATGTAATAAGACCTAATAGAAGCTTCCACTTCTAGAAAGATGTTACTCTAGAAGTTTATTTAAAAGAAAGAATTAGTATAAATAAGAGTAGGAGGTATTGGATAGTTTGTCTTAGAATTATTGTAATAGAGCACTTCTCTTCTGGAGGTTTCCCTCTCAAAGAGGAAAGCGAACATTGTTTCCGATCAATAAAGGTATTATTTTGGTGTCGTGGTTTCATCTATTTTGTTGTTTCACTATTATTCTTTGCTATATTTATGTTTTCAATGATTATAATAGATCCAGTACCTTACATATTCTCAGTGTTGGGATATACCCCTCCAATATCATCAAGGGTATCAAAGGAATCCAACATGATTTTCTTTGGGTCAGTTGTAAAAAGGAAATGAAATTGGCTCTGATGGCATAGGACAAGATAGGCCTACCTAAGTGCTCAAGAGGGATAGGGATCAAGGATATCCAAATAATGAGTAAATATCTCATAGGGAAATTTTGGTGGAGATGGATAAAAGGTAAATAAGAGATATGGAGAGTCTTATGTGCATTGGATATAGAAGAATATGATATAGAAATGGAAGGAACTCACCCAAGATCTATGATCTAGAATAATTCATGAAAAAAAAGGTTTCATGCAAGAACAATGATTTTGGGAAGTATGATTGGAGAACTCAATCCTTTTTGAGAGGATTCATGACAAAAACCTAAATTGAAACTACACACCCTTCTTTCATAGTCTAGAACCTTATTAAAGTCTCTTAGTTAAATCCATATAAATAATGATTGGTGTGACAAGGTAGAGGATGGAGAATAGGAAATGTAAAATTTGGAAATCCATAGAGTTTTGGAAAACATGAATATAAGAGGACAATTTTAAGACCTTAGAGAAAGTGTTGAGTGGCTAGGAAATCTAATACAGAGAGGGAAGTGATATTATGAGATGGGGTTAGCTAGGGGTAGAGACATACATGGCCAAATAATATTATGCAGTAGAAGCTAAGGATTAATCTCTAGAAAAACAAATAAAAATGGCAATAATTTGGACTCTAGTGATTTGGCCAAAAATTTCTCCCTTTTGGTAGATTCTTGCTTAGAGAAAATTCCTCACCTGAGAAAAAAAAGGAAAGGATTTTAAGGACCTTTAATTTTCCAAGTGTGTAAGTGACAGGAAGAAACAACGAAAGACCTCTTCAATCTGTTTGATAGAGAAATGGCTCTGTAGGATAGGGAAGAATAATTTTTTAAACTGTACGACATGAGAAGGAATGATCTATGAGAAACCTTAGAATATTGGATATCCTCCCTATTTAATAATTCAATTATCAAAAATGGAAATTATCCCTAGGATTCCTCCTTTGGGTTGTATGGAAAAAATGGAATGGATGAATCTTCAAAAACTAGAAATGAGAAATGAATGGGTTATGGTTTGATGTTGAATATAACGTAAAGGAAAAAATATATGGAATGGGTTGGAAGGAGGAAGATAGGAAATGTCTAATTAAATAAAGAAAAATATTACATGTGTGGAGAATTGATCTAAGTATAAATGTAATAAAATCCTAACCCACTTAGGTGCAAGAACAATCTTTACAAGAATCATTGAGGATATTAACATAMTTCATCAAACTCAAATTCAATGGAGCATATAAGGGTGTAATATTCCAGATATAAAAAGTATGMAAAACATAAATAAAATGATAGAAATGGCAGATAAACAACAATATAACCAGAACAACACCAAAATAATACTGAAATGATATCAAAATAACACCAGAAAGAGCACTTTGATTCTGAGAGMAATCTTCACAGGCCTCTTCGAGGGGSYAACCTCCAGTCGAGAAGAGATCTATTACAATAATATCCAAGCTAGGGTTCTCATACCCTCGACTCCTATTTATACTAAATATGTCTATCAAAAGAACCATCTAGAGGAAGATCCTTCTAGAAGCAGAAGCTTCTATTAGGTCTTCTTACATTCGACTTATTCTACTTTATTGCAAGACCTTATTAATATTGACCTTTATTACATCCGAATATATTGTTCTACCTATGTGCAGGTTAGGTCCCTAACATKTCCTCCCCCTTAAAAACAACCATGTCCTCAAGGCTTGAGATGTGGAAATTGATGCAGAATCGTAGCTGGTTCCCAAGTGGCATCTGCTGGAATTGTATCTTTCCACTGGACTAACACTTCCTTGATGGTCCTCTGACATAGGCGACACTCACACTGGTCCAAAACTACTGTAGCCAAATGGATTCTTCTTCGTCCAACTCGTGAAGGTTGGTTTGAATTTGGCACTTAGTTCCAATCACCTTCTTTAGGCATGAAACATTAAAAACAGGATGTAGCTTAGAATGATTGGGAAAAGCTAACTGATAGACCACCTGTCCCACATCCTCAAGAACGGTATAAGGACCATAAATTTGGGTACCAACTTCTGATAATGCTCGACCTTGAGGGAATTTTGCTTGTAAGGTTGCAATCGAAGAAACACCCTGATCCCCTTTTGCAAATTGACGTTCAGAGAAACCTTGATCTGCTTGTTGCTTCATGCTATTTTGTGCCATGACCAAATTCTCTTTGAGGGTATGGAGAATAGCCTCTTGAACTATAAGCGTTTGGTCAACTGCCTGGACCTTCGAGACACCAGGTAAGTATGAGAGAACTGAAGGTGGAGTTTTTCCAAATACCGCTTCAAAAGGAGTCATGCATGTAGTTGTATGGTATGAAGTGTTGTACCACCATTCAGCTAGGGGTAACCATTGAGCCCACTGATTTTTCTTTTCCGAGGAAAAACACCTCAAATATGTTTCCAAACACTTGTTGACAACTTCAGTTTGACCATCATTCTGGGGATGATAAGTTGTGTTGAGATGCAATTGGGTGCCTTGTAGATTGAACAGTTCTTGCCAAAAATTGTTGGTGAAATTTGGGTCGCGATAAAAAACAATAGAATGTGGCATTCCATAAATCTTGAAGACCTGATCCATGAAACGTTGAGCCACAATGGATGTTGTAAATGGGTGTTGAAGAGAACATAAATCAACATACTTGGAAAGGTGATCAACAACCACCATGATGGCTGATTTATTTCCCAATTTGGGTAAGCCTGTAATAAAATCCATAGAGATATCCCTCCAAATAGCAGGTGGGATCGGAAGCGATTGTAGTGTTCCAGGAGCTTTAAATATTTCTCCCTTGTTGTGTTGACACACGTCACATTCAACAAAAAAATTACGAACGTCTTGTTTCATACCATCCTAGAAAAAAAAACGTTTGACCCTGTCATAGTTTTTGGTAAACCCAGAGTGCCCGACTGTGGGTGTAGCATGAAGATCATAAAGTACCATGGATTTAAGTTTTGATTGTTTACTTAAATAAAAATATCCTTTGTATCGAAGCTCATCATGGAGCCAAGAGTACCCTAGAGAAATTGGAGCATTGGACTGCAATTGTTGTATCAGATACGAACTTTTGGGATCGTGTAGCCATTCCTGGCGAACGACTTGGAGCCAATCTAGTACAATGAAGGAGAGAGAAAAGAGGGATCCTTCATCTTCATATTTTTGGGAAAGTGCATCCATAGCCACATTGGATTTTCCTTTCTTGTAAATGATCTCATAATCATATCCAAAGATTTTAGTCACCCATTTTTGTTTCTCTGGGGAGGAAATGCGTTGTTCCAAAAAATACTTGAGGCTTTGATGGTCTGTCTTAATTTGGAAGCATTTCCCCAATAGATAAGGGCACAACAGATCAACGACATGCAGAATAGCCAACATTTCATTTTCATAGATTGATTTCCCTAGATTTCGTTCAGATAGATGCTTGCTGGTAAAGGCCAAAGGTCGACCCTCTTGCATAAGGACAACACCAATTCCTTTCCATGAAGCATCACATTCCAGGACAAAGGTATTTGTGAAATCAGTAAGGGACAGTATTGGAGTGGTGCACATGGCCATATTCAAGGTTTGAAAATCTTGAGCAGCTGCTGGAGTCCAAGTGAAAGAGTTCATTTTTAGGAGTGCAGTGCGAGGTGCTGCAATATTTCCATAATTCTTAACAAACTTGCGATAATAACTTGTTAAGCTCAGAAATCCACGCAAGATTTTGAGAGTCTTTGGGTAAGGCCAGTCTTGCATAGTGTCAATCTTTTTAGGATCCACCCTGACACCATCCTTTCCAACCATATGACCCAAGTACTTGATTTCTAAGGCGCCAAAATCACATTTAGACCGTTTCAGGAAAAGTTGGTGTCGAGAGAGTAGATGGAGAACTCGATCCACATGAGCAAGATGGTATGTCTAGGTTTTGCTATAGATGAGGATATCATCAAAGAAAACTAAGACAAAATGACGGAGAAAAGGATGGAAGACATGATTCATGAGGATTTGGAAGGTGGAGGGGGCATTACACAAGCCAAAGGGCATGACCAAAAACTCATAGTTGCCCTCATGAGTTCTAAAGGTAGTCTTAGGAATGTCTGCCTCTTTCATACGTATTTGGTGGTAGCTAGAAAGAAGATCAAGTTTAGTAAATAACTGGGTTCTACTCAATTCATCCAAGAGGTCATCAATGACAGGAATGAGAAATTTTTCTTTAATGGTAAGTTTGTTGAGGGCACAAAATTCAAGACACATTCACCAAGAACCTTCTTTCTTCAGGACCATGACCACTTGAGAAGAGTAGGGGCTCATAATAGGGCAGATAAGGTCTGCATTAAGGAGTTCTTGAACCATTTTCTCAATTTATTTTTTTTGGGAAAAGGGGTGATGATATAGATGGATATTGGGAGGAAGTATTCTTGGTACAAGAGGAATGGAATGATCATGAACACCATGGGAAGGAGGGTGTACCTAGGGAGTGGAAAATACCACTTAATGTTTAGATAGGATGGATTGGAGGTCTTGCGGCACCGAGGGTGTATCTGTTTCTTGTATGGCATGGAGTTGGGCAATAACTCTAGAATGAACTTTTTTGAGAAGATTTTCCATGCGATGGGAACTAATGATCTCAGGTTAATCGACGATGATGCCTTGGAACTTATATTGTTGGCCCTCCTGGTTGAATTGCATGGTTAATTCCTTAAATCCTCGAGAATGGGACCTAGAGTCCTTAGCCAGTCTGCACCCAACATAATGTCACAATCACCCATGTCAATAGAAAACATATGATATTTCAGGTGGTAGTCACCAATTTGGAGATACACATTTTCACAACTCCCTCCACATTTCATGGAGCCACCATTGGAAATAATGATTTGGAAATTATTGACTGCATGTATATAGCAATGAGTTTATTGGGCAATGTGGTGATGGATAAAATTACGGTGCTTCCACTATCAACAAGAATGATGATCTTCCTATGCTTGATGTAACCAATGAGCTTGAGGGTTTGGGGAGCAGAGAAGCCAGTGAGAGCATTTAGAGAAATGACCATTTCTACTTCAAGAGGGTATGAGGGAGGGGTTATGTCAATGGTTTCAGGTGACTCAGACACAAGGGGAGTTTCAACATCCTCTTCCGAAATATCCTCCAAGATGGCCATAAAAAGATTTTGTTCCTTACACTTGTGGCCCAAAAAATATTTGTCATCACAATTATAACAAAGGCCTTTGAGTTGGTGTTCAATCATTTCATCCTTGGTCAATTTTTGGATCTTTAGTGGAGAATAGGGAGTAGTGGGATTTACTGGTTTAGTGCGAGGGATAAAGGAGGGTTTTTGGTTTTGAGAAGATACAACCTGTTGTGCTTCTTTATCTCTTTTAGTGGCCTCCACCCAACTCTGAGGCCGAGCCATGAGGACATGGGCACAAATCTCATCCTTGAGGCCACTGATAAAACATTCTCGAAAAAAGGCATCATACATGCCCTCTGTCCGAAAAGCCAGGTGCTCAAAAGCATCTATAAAGTCTTCCACTATTTTGGATTGTTTCAACTTTTTGAAACGGCCTAAATGGTTGGTGTCAGTGTCAAAGCGTTCATAAATCTTTGCCACAAAGTGTGTCCAAGCAATATACCTTTGACGAGAAGTTTTTCTCCATTGCCACCATTGCCAACATTCTTGATCTAGATGGAGAACACCATACCGAAGTTTGTCCAAGTCATCTGTAATGTCGTATAAATAGAAATAATGTTCCATTTGGGTTAACCAACCAATGGGATCTGAGCCATCAAATTTGGTCACATCCACCCGCGGAAGGTGTAGGTCACGTTGAAAGTGATGGGGCTGAAAATTATGGGAATGAGAGGAAGTTTCAGCTTCAGTATGTGGACGTGGGTTAGATAAAGGGTTATCTATAGGGATATGTAGCTTGGTGCAGATCATCGAAACTATAGATTCAATATGGGTAGTCATGTCTTGTTTGAGTTGCTCGATTGAGGCGGTGATGGAGGACTGCATGGTTGTATTGATGGTGACAACATTGGCACTAAGTTGTTTCACTTCTTGTTGGGTCTCTGTGAAATTAGATTGCAAGGTATTGAAGCAAGATTCCAAGTCCTGACTATGGGTATGGGCCATGATGACGAGGGAACTGAAATGGGGTGGTGGGGTAAACAATTTTGCTAAAAAATGATATGTATGAATGTGATAAGGGCGAAGAGATAAATCCAATGGAATAGGTCTCAAATAATGTTGCAAAAATTTCTAGACTCGTTTTTGTTTTTTACACCTACGGAGTTATACCCCGGTATGAAGAATACTGCAGTGATGAAATGCCTAAATGCTTAACCAGAAAGAAATGTGTAGTGATTTGCAAACCCAAACATAGTTGCGTGGCAATGGATCTTGTCTATTTTAATTTTTTTGTTTCTATCCCCAAGGGTTAGGTATTCAAGGGTTCTACAGACAAGGGTTTTCCCTGTGCTATAAATCTCTGATATATGTGCGGCGTCCAAAAGTAGTACTCGATCCAATATCTCAGGGCACCTGTTGGCCCTTGACCAAGTTTGAGGAAACACTTGGTCATATTTGACCATTTTTGGAACTTCGATAGCTTGTCAAATATGGAGCGCAACGCGAAGCGAAGATCGTGGAAGCTAGACCCCTTTCTTGGGGCCTTTTTGGGTTTTTGGGGATAATGTAATGGGTATGGGATGTCGGCCCATGGGTTTACCCATGTTTAGGCCTATTTTGTAAAGTATAAATAAGTATCTAGGCAATGTAAGAGAGGGAAATAAGCTAAGTGCTAGAAAAGGCTTTGTGTATACTGTGTGACCGACTTGCAGATCTGAGTGCAAGTGCTGTAAGTACTGAGTGCACGGATTGTAAGAAGGCTCTGTACTAGATCTACTCGGGGAAGGAGGATCTGGCGAGGTGTGCATAGATCTCCTGTCCTATGCAGAGTACAAGTTTGAGCTCTGTGTTGTAACTAGATTGACCAAAGCTAATAAAGAAAAAGAAGACTTTGTGGACATAGCCCCAGGGTGGGGGTGAACCACGGTAAACCTGTGTGTTGTGCTCGATGCCTCGACCTAATGTGTTTGTATCTTGCCATGTGTTTTTCTTTGATATGATTATGCTATGTTCTTTGCTATGATATACTTAGATAGATATACTGAAACTGTGATTGCTAGGAATTGAGGAATAAGAAGCTTTGTGCAGAAAGTTCATCCTGAAATTGTAAAAGCTCTGTGCATGGACCTATGCCCTAGTGCGCAGTGATCCACTTGATCCGAAAAGCTCTGTGGTGAAGAAGGAAGGACAAATTTGAAGAAAAGAAGTCATATCTAAACGCTTTGTGCTCTAAGAAAGGTTAAAGTGGAAGTTTCTAAGTCAGATCTATAGAAAGAGGTAAGATCTGTAAGATTTGTGCTCTGATAAAGGTAAGAATAGTTAAAAGTTCTTAGATCTGGAAGCTTTGTAATCTATAGAAGTAAAAGAAGCATAAATATTTGTTTCTAAAGTATGGATTTAGGTATGATTGATAGATTTTGTCCTAGATTGAAAACTAGGGCATTGTTAGCTGAAAGAACGTTTGATATGAATAGATCTGATAAGAATAATGAAAGATATGTTATACCTAAGCATAGAAAGAATTTTTGGACTAACCAATGGATGCGGGATCCTAGAAAGAATTTTTTGCAGGCTAGCCATCATGATCCTAGCGCATAGTACAAGAAAAGTTGGGGATCATGGAAGAGAAAGGGAGGATTAACTCATTGTTACAGTTGTAGAAGACCAGGACATCTTGCTAAGGAATGCCTTGGGAGAAACCCTAGTTTCCTCTATTGTAAGGCTATGGACCATGAAGTACTGGATTTCCCTAGTATGATTACTAGACTTGAAAAGTTGAATATGGAGCAAGGTCAAGAGACTAGGATTATAGAAGAACCCTAGAAAGAATCTAGGATTATGTTACTGAAAATGAAAGAAACCCTAAATGAACATAAAGATGCCAGTTTGTCAGAGATCTTCAAAGAAAAGGAGAAAATCGAAGTAAGAATAGGAGACTTTGACATCGACTGTGCTCTAGATGAGGGAACACTGATGAAAATTATGACAAAAAGTACTTGGGAAACCCTAGGAAGGCCTGCTATGGTTCCTTCACTAGGAAGAATAGGGTTGTTTAAAGGAAAAATGGTAACCTTGTGTGGCAGAATTACCCAGATAGCTATGAGTACCCATGGAGATTTGACAGAGGAAGAGTTCAAAGTCATTAGATTTATTAAGGACCGTTCCACATTTCCATATTTGTTAGGCAAGATCTGGATTGAAAAATACTAGATCTAGAGAAAAGAAGAAAAGGAATCCCTAGAAAAGAAGAAGCAAGAACTCATGGAATTTGTGACTAGAAGGATCGCCTACTTGATGGAATAACAAGAGAACAGATCTCAGTTGTTGAACACCAGGGACCTAGATGTCGAAGCTATAAGAGCGTTAGAGAAACCACAGAAGATTGAAATACCTAATCCATATGAGGAAGGAGTATTGCCCTTGGATCTGAAGAAAGAACCTCAACATTGCGAAGTGACTATGTCGAGAGAAGATAAGACTCAAAATGGAAAAAGGATGACCGAGACGAAGATCACTGGGAAGAAGGCTAGGAAGCTAAGTAAGAAGAGAGACAAGATCGAAAAGTTACAGAAGGTTCCAGAGGAAACTTTGCAGAAGGAAAAATCACAAGAATTAAGCTTCACCGAGATATCAGAATAACAACATCTGGCACTTCACCATGGCGCAACAATATAGCCGTTGGACCGATATACCTATTCGACTTACGCCCCGAATGGAAATAAAATCATTAAAGGATCACCACCATATCGTTGGACCGCACCATAATGGATGGATCAACGTTCATGAAAGATTCATACCCATTGCAACTAGATCGTTGATGAATTTCCTATTTAGTTCGTCTTGCCATGCACGAAGAACACATTTTCCAATTGAAAAATCGAAGCCCATAGAACTTGTAATTGTGTAAAGTGATCATTGCAAGAAGATAATTCACCCTAGTGCAGTGTTTTGAGATCATCGTGACCCCACTTATCTTTCCCGAGTGCGTATGTCCAACGAGCTCACCGGACTTGAGGAATCCGTCACAGAATTCCTTCTTGATTTAATGAGTGAGAGAGTCATATCAGAAATAAGAATGTCCATAGGAGTCCAAGCCTCATCGACGAGAGGAGTGCAAGCCTCCCTGTTGAATGCTCGAGCTGGAACATCTCAAGCCAGCACAGAGAGGAGAACTAAGCATAAGGACGACATAGCCAACGCAAAGTTAGTACCATCCATTCTACCAACTTACATACTCCCTATGAGAAGTGATATTAACAGGGACAGTGTCCCTAGATATTTTTAATATACCCTAGTAACTGCATATTTACCGAAGGGAGTACGCACCTACCACGCAAATCAAGACAAGGTTACAGCGTTGAAGTTTTGCACTTCAATCTGGGGGACCGTAAATTTTATAGCATGCTTGTCCCGTATAGGTACTTGACGTGAACTAAGGGCAAGAAATAAAAGCTCGTACCACAACAATGGATGATGAACCTCGCGCAGTCTACTCTGCTAAATGTTATGAAAATACCGCAATTCGGCAGACACCAAGAGGTGAATGCTTCTGTAAAGTTACTTCTAGAAAGTTACCACGGAGGATACCTGTGGTTAGATCACCGCATAGTTGCTGATCCGGCACTGAAAAATAGGATCACCGGGCTCAGCATGCGGGCCCTGATCCCCATGAGTATTATCCTAGAAAGACCGCAGACCACGCTCTTGCGCAGAATATAAAAGAGGCCTATGACGATGTTGAGAAAGGCGCGAGAGGCTACAAGGTAGCTTCTATTGAAAGTGGCGCAGTGCGCCTCGCATGCCAACTAATCACAGGGAAGTTGGTACATAAGAATCGACCAACACAAGTATCAGGGTTTGTAGTTGATGTCGCAGGAAAGTGTGCAGAGGGACTACAGATGAACTGGGCGAAGTACCTGGTGAATCAACTGGAGATTGACTGCAGAGAAGCTCAAGATCAGGGGCACGAATTCCATTTTAGCTATCTCTTGATATTGATCGCCTTTGTTGCATGGGAGCTACCAGAAGGCACAACTTTCCCAGACCTTGACCCTTTTGAGCCACTAGCTGTGAATTTCAGTACCTTGTGGTACTCGAATGACATGAGCAAGCAATGGAAATCAAATTTCGTTTTCCACATATATTATAATCAACTGAAAGAATCCATAAGGAGTGAACCATGCATAACCCCGAACACTTTACAGAGATTCGGACCTCTGATAAAGTTCAGCATGGACCACCATTCTATATACCTAACCCCACGCGCTGATGAACACCAAGAATAGATCCAATCCTGCTATAAGATGACAGAACAAGACCTGGAAGAGATCACCAAGGAGTGGTTGGTGGACCTCCTTGTTTCAGCAGACCCCACATAAATTTCAATTACCAATAGCCCAAAAGCTGTGCAAGGTACACTTGGGCCCAGTAGAGAAAAGAAGACAAAGGAGATGAAGAAGCCCGAAGGGGTTCAGGATATAGATAGAAGATTTGTAAGGATGACTTCCATTATGCTAGACGAAGAAGGTGATGACGAAGAAGGTGAAAAATTTGAGCCACAACAAGTCGAAGCACCACCACCTAGGGACGAAGCAGACTCATCCAAGAAAAGGAAGGTTTCACCTCTGAAGTCTTCCTTGAGAAAGAAACCCAGAACCCCTGTAACTAAGATGCGAACTTCCCTCAAGTTGGATGAATTTGATTTCATTGTTGCAACAGTTAATGATGCTTCAAAGGAAATAATAGAGAATGAGGAAGTGAAGAAGGAACAAATGTATAACCAGATTGAGATTGCGCTCCAAGGAGTACAACAGGCACTCCAATGTAGCCAAGAAATATCTACTATGCCTCTGCCAGAAGGGACAACAGAAGAAGGATATGAATCAATCCAGTTCCACAAGATTGTTGATACAGTCGAAGTACGCCTTCGACGTGCTCAGGAATAAAAAGCACAGGCCACCCAGGCCCTCAAGAAGGCACAGGAAGAAATTATTGAGCAATGTCAAGCAACACAACAAGAGAAGAATGCTCTCCAAGAAAAAATTGAATAAGACTGAGTGAAGGTCCAAAAAGAGAAAGAGCATTTGCTCGCGAAGTAGATCGGAATTGATGAATCCATCAACATATCATTTTTCTCTGTGAATGGCTTAGAGCAGAAGGCCGAAGAGCCCATAGAGCATGAAGTGATGAAGCTGGTTGAAGTTATTCACCAGCTTCAACAAAGGTTCATGGAACTAGAACTTCAGACCATACCACAAACTCTGCAATAAGTGTGCGACCAGTGGGAATTGGATGCTCAAAGTGTAGTCGAGAGGATTATAAAACTTGTTGCAGAATGAAAGAACCTAAGTAGAAAAAGCGCACAGATATATGAAAAACTATATGAAGACCCAGAGTTGAAGAAACTAGAGTCCCAACTCCAGGAAGCGAATCAGCACGCAGATATAGTACAAGCACAACTTAAGCTCCTGTCACCTATCGAGAGGATGAAGAGATCCCAGGAACAAAGAATTTCCCAACAACTTGTTATTAACATGCAGAACAGAGTGATGGAAGTCACCCAAAAACTCCAACCAAGCCAGGAGGAGGCCTATATACTGTTTGAATAAATTGAAGGCCAAGGAACACTACTGGAACAAGTAGTTGTTGCAGTCGAGAAACAACTGGAAGGGCCTATCAACGAAGTGGTTGTTTAGGAGTTCATTGAACTGGAAGCAGTAGCACAGAGATAAGTCAAAGAAGCTCGAGCCAAGCTCTAGACCTTTGAGGCAACTTTACCCAGATCTAAGTGACTCGGGATGAGTCACAGGTGAGTGTTAGGGGCCTGTTGGCCCTTGACCAAGTTTGAGGAAACCCTTGGTCATATTTGACCATTTTTGGAACTTCGACAACTTGTCAAAGATGGAGCGCAACGTGAAGCAGAGATCGTGGAAGCTAGACCCCTTTCTTGGGTCCTTTTTGGGTTTTTGGGGATAATGTAATGGGTATGGTATGTCGGCCCATGGTTTTACCCATGTTTAGGCCTATTTTGTAAAGTATAAATAAGTATCTAGGCAATGTAAGAGAGGGAAATAAGCTAAGTGATAGAAAAGGCTTTGTGTATACCGTGTGACCGACTTGCAGAGCTGAGTCCAAGTGCTGTAAGTGCTGAGTGCACGGATTGTAAGAAGGCTCTGTGCTAGATCTACTCGGGGAAAGAGGATATGGCGAGGTGTGCACAAATATCTTGTCCTATGCGGAGTACAAGTTTGAGCTCTGTGTTGTAACCAGATTGACCAAATCTAATAAAGAATAATAAGACTTTGTGGACATAGCCCCAGGGTGGGGGTGAACCACGGTAAACCTGTGTGTTGTGCTCGGTGCCTTGACCTAATGTGTTTGTCTCTTCCCATGTGTTGTGATTTGATATGATTATGATATGTGCTTTGCTATGATATACTTAGATAGATCTACTTTTCTTTGTGCTTCTTAGATGTATGGGTGTATATGTGACATATATGAAAGTGCTGAGTGCTAGACCTATTTTGTTGTTGCTAAGTGCTACTTAACCTATTTCTATGAGAATGTTGTGGTGCTCTACGCCATATGCGGAGTGCCATGAGGGTTAAATACAGATGAATGATCTATACTAATGTTTTTTCTAAGTGTTATAATCACAAATTTGTGTCTCAGCTAAGGTTGTAGATAGATGATTCTTGCAATCATCCCTGCCTCTACCTCGGGTGAGAATTCATCTTCTTCACAGGTGTTGCCGAAAGGGCCGATAGTTAGGGTTTTTTTGGTGCGTTGTTGAAGAGTTGAACCTATTAGACAACTGAGAGGGGGGGTGAATTAGTTGTTAGCATGCTTAAACAATTATTCTTATTTTAAATTTTTTCCAGAGCACTTAATGACAATCACAATAATGCAGGGAAGTAAGCAATAGAGAATTCAACATCATTGTCACATATGAAATATACAGAGACAGATATTTCCTAAGGAAACCCATAAAGGGTAAAAACCTCTTCTTCTTTATATGATAAGTAATATTTAAATTCTGTACATTATCATACATATGAGCTCCAACTCATTGTGAGGCTACAACCTCTGTTTTGCAAGCTGCTACTTCCAGATATCACCAACTCTCTAGATTCTCTAGCACCAACTAGAAGGAAGCACCAACTCCCTGGTTTCTCTAGCACCCACTAGAAGGAAGCACCAACTCCCTAAGTGTTCCATCACCAACTGGATGGAAGCACCAACTTCCAGTCACACAGGCACCAACCTGTATAACAGAGAATAACAATTCTCCCTTGCACCACCCTGCCAGCCTGGTTTCTCTAGATGCAACCAGATGGAAGCTACAACTCCCTTTGTTCAAGTACCCACTTGAACCTCTGAGGACAACAGTCTTCCCTAGCACCTCCATACCACCCTGAAATATAAATCTTTTCTATTATGACTTATTACAACGACATAAAGTTCTTCAATGGCTCACCGATCTTATCACTATTCTTCTACACTGCGCTGCTCTGTCTGCATTAGTGTCTTCTGCACACTCCTTGTGCTTTCTGTTCTTTTTCCTTTTATGCTCTCTACGCCATGTCCCTTCGATGCACCATTCCCCTTCTATGCATTTTTGCTGTTGCGCTCTGCCTCCTTCTTCACACCTCAATCACACTCAACAATGACCCCCATTTCTTCTTTGTTCAACATTCTTATAGTCTCTGTGCACCTTGTGCATGCAATATCCTTCTTTCTCTTGCATCCTCTCCACATCGGGGTGTTTTCCGCACTTCACTCTTCCACAACTATCCCATATCGTGTGTGCCACCCCCTCTCTCTGTTATGCATCTCCTTCTCATCATGAGTGCTCTGCCTGATCATCATGGTAACTCTTCATCTTCTCTGGATGTCTACACCACACATCCATCATCACTGGGTGTTATATTGAGATTCCTCAGCCTCTCTGGCAGTTGAGACTCTTCATCTTCTCTGTCATAGACGAGCTCATCCTATGGCAGAAACCATCATTTGTTTCTAGCAGTTACACTGTGAAGTGAAAAAGTAGCCCTCCGATCTTATTCAAATTCATCTGCACCGTTGAATTGACTTCATTGAATCTTGCGTTCATTTCTCCATTTCGCATTTCAGCATTTTGGGATCCCCATGGTAAAGATTTTGTTACTCTCCGTGTCCTGATCCCCAAAACTCCGAAATGGATCTTGCTTGCACTAGCTCCTTCCTCCATCTTCCGCTGATGTGACCAATGGCTGTGACCATAGGCTGAGACAAAACATGTTTCACATTTCGGCATTTCGACAATCTTGTTGTGTGGCATCTCAACTTTCCAAGTCGCGATCTCCGAAACTCCGAAAAAGGAGCTTGCTACTTCAAGAGTTTCTCTACAGCTCTTCGACCATGTGACTACGAGAGGTGACCGAGTACTTATCCATATAGTGATTTTGCAATTTCGCTTTTTGGCACTTCGGTGTTCCTATGGTGATGAATTCTTGATGCTCCATGTCCCAGTATCCGAAGCTCCGAAATGGATCTTGGTTGCACTAGCTCCAATCATTTAGGAATTTCACATTTCAGCCTTTCGCGATTTCACATGTCGCGAATTCCTGTTGCGAGTTCGAGAGGTTAGGGAACCCTGTTCCTTTGAATTTGCAGTCGGAAAAAAGACGATCTGTCATCACGTGTCCTATGGACCCAATGATCCAGATCTTGTCATGAATTTGACACTTCATGAGCCTTCCTTGTGCCTGATTCGGGATTTCGACGTTTCACATTTCGCCGCTTTAGGACTCTTGTGATGAAGAGTCTCGTCACTTGATTCTTCCAACTCCCGGTATCTAAAGCTCCGAAATGGAGTCAGATCAGTGGTCCACACTCTAGATGATTCGATGGTCTAGATCTCTTCGTGATTTTGCACATCGCGATTTCAACATTCTTGACGTGAGAGTTCTTGACAACTCTACCTCCCAGTCTGTGAAACTCTGAAATGGAGTCAGCTCAAATTTTTGGCTTTTTGCACTTCACAACTTTGGGATTCTTGTCGTGAGAGTCCTTGACATCTCCAACTCCCGATATCCAAACCTTTGGTATGGAGTCTTTGACATTTTGCGATTTTGCATTTTGCGACTTTGGGTTTCTTGTAGTAAGAGTTCTTGACATCCCCAACTCCTGGTATCTGAAATCCTGGTATCCGAAACTGCCTCCTTCTTTCGGGATTTCGGCATTTCGCATTTTGTGATTCCGGGACTCCTGTGGTGAAGTGTTTCGACACTTCAACTCTCGGTTTCTGAAACTGTCTCCTGCTTTCGGGATTTCTGCATTTCGCGATTCTGGGACTCCTGTGGTGAAGTGCTTCGACACTTCCACCTCCCAGTATCCAAGACTCCGAAATGGAGTCGGATCAATTTTGTCCCCGATCTTCCTTGCCTGCCTATTTTCCATCAAATGATTAAGCACACTGTTGCACTCTACGTGCACCTTTGCACTTATCCTCCTGAGATTACAAAGTCCCTGTTTTTCCCCTGCTGCATACTCTGATCTTACCATCAATCACAAGCACACCTGTCTGTAAACATGCCAACAATATTCCCATTTGGCATTGATGGAAACCCTGAAC